>PVHP010013979.1:0-39948 GCA_004024765.1 Zapus hudsonius | reverse complement strand
GTGTGTGTGTGTGTGTGTGTGTGTGTGTGTGTGTGTGTGTGTGTGTGGTGTCAGCCCGAGGACAGCCAACTGTAAACTAAAGACATAAGGCTGGCCAATTGCTGTCTATGCCTCTGTGCTCCCATCTGCATGATGGGAAAGAGACCATTCAAATTGTATTTGGCTGGGCATGGTGGCACACACCTTTAGTCCCAGCACTTGGGAGGCAGAGGTTGGAGGATCACTATGAGTTTGAGGCCAGCCTGGGACTGCATAGTGAATTCCAGGTTAGCCTGGGCTACAGTGAGATCCTACCTTGAAAAACCAAGAAAAAGAAACCTTGAAAAATCTAAAAATCACTGTATTCAAGGACACTGTGGCCATGGAGTGATGGAAAACCCTTCCTCAATGGAAAAGGGCAACTATACCTGTTTGCCTGTGAGAAATTGAAGCCTGTAGCAAACAAATGTCCAATCCAGGGTTTTCTGCAGGAGGAATTGCTAGCTGGAGCCAAGATCCATTTTCTCTCACTCCTTGAATCTTTTTAAAGGATTTTTTCTTTATTAAGCAGAGAGATACAGAGAAAGAGAGAAAGAACGCACCAGGGCCACCACCTGGGTAATGGGGAATTGAACTTGGGGCCTTAGGCACTGGAGGCAAGTGCCTCAACCACTAAGCCATCTCTCCAGCCCTCACTCCTTGAATCTTTCTGGAATCCACTTTCAGAGTTCAATCTGCACCAGGTTTTACTCGGGGGGGGGGGGGGGCTGGGTCCTCAATATCAGGCAGAAGTGCGATCTGGGATTCCCCTGCTCTAGGCCAGGCCCCAGGCCATTCCCTGGAAGCCACTGGAAACTAATGTTCTTCAAAACTCCTACTTTTAGTGTAGCCTGGTTACTGCTCAACTTGTCCAGAAGGCTGGCGGTAAAAATAGATGATTACAAAGGCGTTATTAAACTATTCATAGAGTTTGAGAAAACCCCTTGAAATGCTCATACGAAGATTTGGCCTATACTGGGGATTCCAGAATGACTCAGTAGGAAGCCTCAATCCACCTGCGACTTTGAATTTTGCCCCAGATGCAGTCGTTAAAAGTCATCACTTAGGGGTACTGTCCCCTCGAGGAACCTGGAAAGGATGTGTGCCCATCTTTTACCAAGCTGCATCCCAAAATGTTTCTCAGAAAACAGTTACGCGACAGGTGTGAGAAGGGAAGAGTTGGGAGGAGAGGGCGAAAGGAGTTCACAAAAATCTAGTGGGTTTGGGGAGGGCCAACATTCGTATCTGTGAACTGGGAATGCTGGCTTGTGCCCTGTCTCTGGAGGCTGGAGAAGGATGGAGACATTGTGGTCCTTTGAATGTGAGAAATTGACAGACATAGAAACACCCATAGACTCAGGTGTTTTATTATCGCTTGGAACTTGGGACTCCATCTGCCTGGGTATTCAGAGAGGTTTGAGCTCTGCCTGGGTCCCTGCTGCTTGCTGCCCATTCATGTTGGCTGCTTTTGGTTTTCACGGCCTGTTTGGTTGTTTCTCTCTGCTTGGATGTATGGCAGCATCTTCTTCCACCACTGATGGAACTTCCCCCTGGATCTGTGAGCTTGAAATAAATCCCTTCCTCTCTAAAACTGTGTCTGCTTTGGATGAGCCCAGCAACGTGAAGCTGTCTAAAACAGATGTGGAAGCCGCTGGCCACGCCTGTTCTGTAAAGACATGGGTGGGTGGGTTTGCACCAGCTCTGCCCGAGCAGGCCCCTCTACTGCTGTAGGCCCTTCTGTTTGGTCCTGCTTGACTGGACTTGGTGACATCTGTTCTGTGCAGCCCAGCAAGGTAAGAGTGCTCTGAGGGCAGTGCTAGGTCCCCTTCATAAGCTGTGGGCTCTAGTCTGAACACCAGATGAACTCCTCATGTGGTTCTCAGGGTTCCCAGATCCCAGAGGCCAGAAGATGCATTTCACAAGCCTGAAGATACACCCAAGATTGAGTAGAAAAAAATGACTCTGCTGAGCTGAGGAGATTGCTCAGTAGTTAAAGGCCCTGTCAGCCCAGGGTTCGATTCCCCACTACTCACAAAAAGCCAGATGCAGAAAGTGGCACATGTGTCTGGAGTTAGTAGTTTGCAGTAGCAAGAGACCCTGGCATGTCCATATTCTTCCTCTCTTTCTTTTTCTCTCTCTCTCAAATAAATGACTGTATATTAAAAAAAAACACAACTCTGCTGCTAAAATTGTGTGCAAACCACTGGGGTGTTAAGACACATGAGTGCTTGAAAGCCAGACAGGCCTGGGAGAGGTTCCTAATTCAACTCCCTTAAGACCGTGAATCTAGTTTCCCAGGCCCCACGTGGAAAAGGAGAAGAGGATCAAACCCAAGAGAAATAAAGTCACCTGGCCAGGGATGGTGGGTCTACAGAGAGCAGCATGCTGTTACCGATAATGGTGACTCAAGGTCCAGGGAAGAGACAGGGCTAAGTGGAGACGGGAACAGGGTGGGCAGACCCTCTCTGCAGGCTGCCATTTTGGCTAGGACTAATTTTGCATGCATACTGGCCAAAGTGTAAGGTTCTTGAGTGTCTTGTTCCTGTTTGCTTCTATGATGAATCTGGCAGAGTAGAGCAGGCAACAGCCATTTGTCTCCATGCATATCGAGGTACTCTCCGCGCCCCCCACTCCACGCAAAGCTTTGCTGGCCAGGGCTGGGATAGTCTTCCTTTGGCCCATGAGAACTGGCTCTGTGCTCATCCTTGGACAGTGTCTTCCCTTATAACCTCCTCCTGCAATAAGGTCCTGTTAGCCTCTGCTCTCCTGCACAGCCCGGAGCACAGCCTGAAGCCACACACTTGTGGGGACTGTGAGCTCAGGGGAACAGAGCACTGTGTTTGTTCTACCCACTAGTATGTATCCAGCACATGGGCACACGTGTGCACTTGTTAATTAGATGAGTGAATAGTGGGGGCCAGGGCATCCCCATAGGGCAGTCCTGGGGATGAAGTATTTCTGGGCACAGAGGGAGGTGGTCTTCTGGTCCCTGTACTAAGAGAGTAAGTTTCCTGCTAGGTTGGAGCTGGGCTTTGGGGAAGAAACCCAAGAGGGAAGAATAAAATGAGATGGTTCTGGCTCTTTCCTTAGAGAGCAGGCGGCTGCTGGAATGGAAAGCGGATCTACTCCTAGTAAGATGGATGGAAGACAGGACTGATCCTGGACCAATGTGGGAGAGGGAGGGAGCTCAGAGGTCAGAGAGGAGTACTGTCCTTATTAAGACATGCTCCAGTGGGAAGGCCAGGAGACATCACCTGAGGTTTTGTGACCTAGGGCACATGACTCCCCTCACTGGGCCTCAGTCAAGTCATTCACAAAAGGGGGCTGAGTCTACTTGTTCCTTGAGCCTACAGTTTGTTGTGAAGACCGAATGGGATAATAGATATCAAATCCCGCTGGGAGCAGAGAGAAGGCTCAGCAAAGGTGGGTGGCTCATCTTTATGGCCAGAGATCATACCATGCTTATCAGCTCCTTAAAATCCAGCTTGGGTCTGGCTTGTCCTAAGGCGCACAGCTTAACAGACACTTTGTGAACAGAGTCATGTGATCCAAGGCTGCTGGCTGGCACCATTTGCTTTCTCCACTCACAGCCTTTCCACACCAATGCCTCCTGTCAGGTCAATGCTGAGTGGCCAGAGAGGCTCCATCTCCCTGGAGGTGGTGGCAGGCTCGCCTATCTCCATACCCTTGACACTTGGGGCCAGCTTTTCCTGTTCTCTGTGCCTCAGGGCCCTCACTAGTTCAATGCCAGAGAAAACCCTATTCTTACCCCAAGTTGTGAAAGTCAAAAAATGCCTCCAGCCATTGCCAAGTATCACCAGGGAGAGAATGACCATGGGTGTGAATCACTGCTTTACACCACACTATGGTTTGTCCCCTCTGAGACTCCTGAAATCTGATGGCCAAGGTAAGTATGCTGTTGGGAGTGTGGCCTCTGAGAGGTGAGTAGGCTTTTAGGGGCATGTGAGAACAGGCCCCACATTCTCTCTCTTTTCATGAGCTCACTTGCCCTTTTGCCTTCTGCCGTGCCTCCATGTAGCACGAGACCCTCAGTAGATGCCCCTGCTCCAACACTGTGAGTTCTTCATAAATTAGTCTGTGGCATTTTGTTACAGCAACAGAAAATAGTCAGAGACCTTTGCCTCATGCATGAGACCACTTCTTGGGATAGAGCAAGACTCAGAGGTACTTGAGAAATGTCGGACATCACCTCTAACAAGGGAACTGTAATGTAAGACCGTCACAGGGGAACCGTTGTCCTTAGAAACCTTCTGGGGCTGCATATGACATCTACCAACATGCCCAGCAGTTGCTTTACTATTAGACTTAACACACACCCAGGACAGGGTAGAGAAAGCCTGTCCCTGAGTTCAACCCAGACTGTCACCATTTCCCCTCCTGCATGTGTGACAGACACAGAATCATGGCTTCCTAAAGGCAGGAGCTCTTTGGTGTGATGAGCCCAAAACTCAAGCCTTGGGCTTAGGAACCAACAGCTCTGGGCTTAGGCTGGGATGTCAGGCTGTGAACAGACCACCGTCATCAGTCTAACTGGATTTTAAAACGTGAACAGCTTAGCATGATTAACACTACTCATTTGGGGGTGCCTTGGACAAAGATAATTCAGCTGCCTTTACCAGATGATGCCGACAAACGCCTCCCACTCCAGTGTCCCCAGATAAAAATAACGACAGCTCCCTGGCAGGTCTGTGGAGGAAGGGACAGGAAGCTGGAGGGACGGGTAGTGTCTGGCACCTCGTGGTCCGTCTGCCTGCCTCTGGCTCTGCTGTAGGCAGAGGAAGTGTCGCTACCCAGGTGACAAGGATGCTGTGACTGTGGGCAGAAAGGTGGTGAGGCCTGGCCACTCCCTCCATGTGCCACCAGCCCTGCCTGCCTGTCCCAGAGGGCTCACTCACCTTGTCAAACCTTCAAGGACAGTGAAGAGAGAACCAGGTGAGTGTGAACGTGGGGAGGCCACCTGGCCTTCTGAGCCTAACTTGGAAAATGGCTCATAAGATGTGCCCGGCTCCCTCCCATGAGAGTGATAAATGCCTAAGGCCAGCTGGTCAGTGGGAGGATCCAAGGGACACTACAGACCCTCTCTGCCTCAGGGCATGTCCCACCCTGGAATGCCACAGTGTCTGAGGTCACTCTAAGCACTGCACTATAGGGAAAGGCTCTGTTTCTCCAACACCACCAGTCAAATGGCAGAAGACGAGTCTACCACACATCATGCTGGCCCAGCTCAGAGGGTCAGAGCCCTGCCCTTCTGTGAGAGCCAGCAGGATTCGAAACAGTGGAGTTTGAGGGGAGGAATCTGGGGGGCTGGTTTAGACACTCCTCTGAGAAATCATTACCGCAAGCCTTGGAGTCCCTGGGGGTAGAGTCACTCTGCTCAGGCTGAGCACATCTGGTGGCAACAGTTCAGCAGGTGTCTAACCCAGACTCCTCAGTGAGACCAAGGAAACAATTCCCAAGGCACAAGTTTCTCCTATGGGCAAGCCTAGGGACTTCAGAAGGAGTGCACTAACAAATATTCTAGAAATTGCTCCAGACCATGAAGACATCTGTTTTAAGTCCCTCTACCCTGGTGAGTCTGGGGGCTATGGGTTGCACATGCTGGAGTGTGAGGGGAAGGGGTGTGCGGGGTCAGTGGAAGGTCAGGTAGCACTGCCTCGTGCTAACGTTCCCATCTGCCATAGCTGCTCCCATGTCCCGCACACTGATGCTTGCCAATCTAAAAACCACATAGAATGGCAAGGTGTTTGTCAATTCAAAACTGGGCTACCATGGGTTGTTTTCCTGCCAACCTACAGCTCCCATCACTCCTGCACAGGTTGAGGACACCAGGGGCCTTAGCCTTTTCCCAGGCTCAGATGGTACCCTGCTGGAGAAAGTTCCCATTTTCCAAATACAACTCTTCCACAAAGAGAGAGGGTTTCTCTTCGTGATATGAAATACTCCCCACACAGACGTCTTCATTTTTAGGCTAGTGCTAAGAGAGAAAAAGAGATGTGCAGCAAGGTGTGGAACCTGATGCTGAAGACCCAGAAGAAGGAGATCTAGTAAGATTTTCCCAATGAATCAGCTCCCGGAGATGACAGGTAGTGTTTTATATGCCATCTCAAGAAAGCAAGCTTTCCTCATCAGGCACCTTCACTGCATGGGAGAAGTCAGTGGGCTTCCTTTAGCCAGGAGCCTCCCTTGAGACATTCGTGACTAGCGGAGAAGAGCCATTACAGGCTCCCTCTGTGCTAGCCAATGATATGGCTCATTTCTCAAAAACTACAAGTTATCAGGACACCAGGAAACTATGCCCTTAGAGAAGCTAAGACCCACCAGTGGGGTCCGAGGGACTCTGGAGGAGCAGTCACTCTGGTCCTGTGGGCTCTTGGGACAGCATCTGTGCTTTGATGAGCTTCCTACCAACAACCAATCATGGTTCAGAGTCTACAATCTGCCAGCTGAGGACCAAACTACCAGCTCAAGGGTATCTCACCTAGTTCCAGACCACGGCTTACTCCTAAGGTGGAAGTCACATGGATTAACACAGGAAGTGAAGCCGAGACTAACCATGTATGATGTCCACATTCTGTTAGGAATCCCCGCACAGAACCAGAGGCAGCTAGTTTGGAATATACAGCATTATGCACCTACCTACCTATCCAGCCAGCACCCCTCCCTCAGTCTGTCCCTCCGAAGTTGGCGGGTCTCCTTTCTGCCAGTGCTCACTCTAATGCACGATCAGGAAGACCTAGAGAGTTCTGACACACTTGGGTCTGACAGGCATCCCCAGAAGGCATCTGTTCCAATCCCACCTGCTCTCAATCATCCCAGGTGCTTTGTGAAGCTGACCTAGATTCCAAGCTATTCTGGGAAGAACATCCCCAAATTCCCTCTGTTCCTGGCTCCCCATCCCCACCACAGCAAGCAGCTGGCAATTCCCTTGCTCAGCCAGAGTTACCATCAAAGCTCATCTCCTCTCTACCCTTGGCCCTGGGAGACCCCTGGACCTTGTCTGCTGGGGGTGGGGGGTGTTAGCTGAGGTTCTTAGCTCTTGTGGCCCTCAGCTCTGCCCCTGCCTCCCCTGTTGCCATCATCACTGTGTTGACTGCCCAGTATGACTCAATACTTGTTCAAAGCTCACCCCTACCTCAGCTTGGTACCTGGCAGGAGCAGGGATGGCATAAACGAGGTAGGATGACTCCATGGCATTTCCCTGGAGATTGGAAGACACCCTTTGGGCCACTGGTTAGTAGTGAAGGATCCCAAGGCGGTCTAGGTCCTCACACTCCTCCAGAGAGATGGATAGAGGGATGAAATCTCTTAGAGCAGGAGAGAAGGTAACAGGTACAGAAGGGACCCCGACTCAATTGTGCTTAAGGGTTGATGCCCCATTGCACTACTGTTTGGCTGGGAGACTCTGGACCTCATCTGTGCCAAGCAACACAGTATTATGGTCTGTGTACTGGCTTTTTGGGAACTAGGCTCTTCCTACAATAACGCCCACATCCTCCCATCTACTTTAAATAACCTCTGAATTACTTATTCTATCTAAGGTGTCGAACAGCGCACACACATCAAATCAAACTGGGGAGAGAGGTGACTAGAATAACTCCGTTTTCCCCAATTTGTATATTTGCATAGCAACCTCAAGTATCTGGAGCCATTTTTAGGGGAAAGGAGATAAATGAAGGTGAACTTCAGCTGGGCTTCCTAGTAAAAGGAAAATGGAGGCTAGTGCGCATGTCCCCATCCAAGGCACAGCTATTCCTCAGTATCCACTGGGACCCCTGTCTGTGGATAGTTAAATCCTTTATATAAAATGATGTGTAGCCACAAATAAGCCTTCCCCATCTTCCCAACTGTGAAAGTTGAGATCATCTCTGGATGACTTATAACACCAATGCCTACACATTGCCTTATTGCATGGAGCCAGCATAGTACTATTCAGTGCATGGCAAATTTAAGTTTTATGTTTTGGAACATTCTGGAATACTTTTTTTTCCTGGATATTTTCCGCCCATGGCTGGTTGAATCAGAGGCAGAACTTGAGCAAGTGGAAGGTCATGTGTATTCTATTTACTAAGACGGTATTGTAGAGGCAGGAAACCTTTTGTCAGAAATGCAGAGGAGAAAATACAATGGGCTCTGAACACTTAATCTCTCTGGCCTAGAGCTGCACAGAAGCAAGGGTTTAGATGGTTGTGGGGAAGATCTCAGTTATATAAAGCTGGGGGGGGGGCACTGAAACACCTCTAGGAAATGAGAGACGCCTATTCTGTCCTCTTGGTCAGTTGTGAAAATCTTGTTTGTTTGTTTGTGTTTATTTTCTTTTCTTAGGTTGCAGGGTCTCACTCTAGCCCTAGCTGATTTGGAAATCACAGTGGTCCTCCTATCTTCTGGGATTAAAGGTGGGCACCGTGATGCCTGCTCAAAAGCTGAAATCTTAAGCCTTACCCAAGGAATAAAATGATAAAAGGACACCGTCTTCTGAAGCAATGTCAAGAGGTTTGGAGGTGATGGAGGGGATGTTTTCTACCTATCCGCCCAGCACCCCTCCCTCAGTCTGTCCCTCCGAAGTTGGCGGGTCTCCTTTCTGTCAGTGCTCACTCTAATGCACGATCAGGAAGACCTACAGAGTTCTGACATACTTGGATCACTGCCCCTCCCTGTTTCTAAGGGTCATTTATCAGCCCCCTGTGCCCTCTGCTGGGCCAGCCTAGGAGCACCTGGGTGGGGGTGGGGGAGTGGAGAACTGCAGCCCCTCTACTCCCATCATGCCATGCAGAGTGTGAGCAGCTTGGTCATTGATCACCCATCTACATCAAGTCAGAACGAAAGCTTCTGCATCAGAGTGAGAAGTCCTCTCACCATTCACTGTCCCTGGAGATGGCAGCCAGTTTCCCAGCTTTAAATGCCACCTAATGCCTCCCCAGGCCTGTTTCTCTCAGAGCACTCCTCTGAATGCCAGACTCCTGTCCAGGCCCCATGACAGGGACACCCTTGACTCCAGCATCACCTGGCACTTATGGCTCCCTCTTGGTTCTCTCTGCCCTCCTTCCCTTGGACTCTGTCTGAAGCCCATACACTGGCTTCCCCACACCCACACAACCTTTCAGACCATTCTAAACCAGGCAGCCAGAGTGAACCCATTAACCCGTCAGATCTACCTCAAATCTCCATGCATTCCCATCCCTCCCAGTGCTGACACAAATCTCCTGGCAGCCTGCAGATCCCTGACCCTGATGACCCAAGTCCTCCCACTCCCAGCACTGTGCTGCCTGCCTCTCCGGGTAGGCATACCCTGCCTCAGGGCCTTTGCACCAGTTTCTCTTTGCCTAGGATGTCTCCTAGAGCTGTTTCAATGCCCACAGACTTAAAATTCTCTTCCTTACTGATCTGTTGTTTTTATGTCCCGTGCCTCCATGAGGGTGCATTGTTTGTTCTGCTCACTACTGAATTCCTGTGTAGCCCAGGCTGGGTACACAGTGGGCCCTTCATAAGTAGGCATGGGACGTTCCATGAGGAAGGTCACCTTAAGTATAGAGACAGGAACAGCCCCCTGAAAGGCAATCAGGAAGGACGCACAGCAAACATGTCCACTGAAGATGCGGACTGACCCCAGCAGCCTGGGTGAGCAGAAGGGCCTCAGGAAGCGGAGTCTCAGAATCTGAAAATGGAGGGGACACGGCAGAAGCAGGCTTGGGAGGACCAGGGAGATGGCAGATTAAAGTGCTGGGCCTCAGGATCTCTGGGCAAAGCCAGAAGTACATTCCAGTGTTTGCAAACTGCTCTCTTTCTCACACAGAGAGAAGGAACCCCAGGGCGGCAGGGCTGGGGGTGGGGTGGGTGAGGGGGTGAGGGTGGGCGGCAGCCTGACTCTTGAACCCCTTCAAGAGGGGCTCCTCTTTTTCTAGGTCTCTCAGTAACCCTACTTCTGCCCCTGTCAGTCTGTCCAGAGTTTGCTTCTCACTTACAGAAGCAGGAAAATGAAGAAAGAAAATGGAGTAAACCTAGAAAAATGGATTTGAAAGAATGTGGGGCAAAGTCAGTGCGGACCCTACATCCTGGCTTTGCCTGGAGTTGGGACCTTTGGGCAAACCTTTCCCAACCCCTTTCCTCACCTCTCACAGCCCGACCAGCCAGGCCATGTGCAGCGGTCAGTGGAGTTATCTGGGGACAGGTGTCCCTATTTCAGCTGGCATTTCCCCTCCCCCAACCCTGCTTGAGCCACGGTGCAGGGTCTGCTCATAGCCTTGAAGATAGTCTTGACATTCCCAGGGGATCTGATACCCCATCAGAAGGTGGATGAATGCGGGGAGGGGGCAGGAAGCTGGTCTAAGGGGGCCCTGGCCCTGCAGGACAAGAATGTGCATTCAGGAACCGGGGAGGTGAGCCAGCTCACAGAAGCCACTGGGAGGACGTGTTCCCCTCCACACCACTGCCCAGGACGCCCTCTGATTTCCAAAGTGGCGGCTGCAGGCGCCCTTGGCTCCAGCCGGGCGGGGTCTGAAGTGGGAACTTCAGAGGCGGACTTGGCTGCATTCCTCTGAAGTCCCCGGTCACGTCCTCTCCTCGCCTGCCTCTCCACGACCCTGGGCGGGCGCTGCTTCGCCACCTCCCCAGCCCCAAGACTTTCTTAGTCTTTCAGGAGATGTCCTCAGGTCTGGTGGGGTGTGTGTTTGGGGGTGGGAGCAGGGAGGGGAGGGGTCTGCTGAGCTGGGCCAGAGCCAAGGGGACTTGGAGGCCTGCCCTATGGTGACTCATGCTGGTGGTGTCCCCTACCCATCGTGACCCCTGGAATGCAGCTCTCCAGCAACAGTCTCCTCCTAAGGCCCCAGGCAGCATCTGCTGGAGACTGTCTGCGTTTAACCTTAGGCTGAGTGACTGGGACAAGCAACTTCCAGTCTGGTCTCAGAGAAGAAGGGACTCCTCATGCCTTGGGCTCCAGCCTTTCAACTTCTGTGAAAGGTGGTTCAGCTTAACTTTTCCATGGGACATGCTAGTCTGGAGGGCAGGCTCTGTCATCTCCAACATCAGAGCGCAGCCTTGGGCAACAAGGCACCCTTATGTGCAAACTGAACCTGTTATGCTTTTATAAAAATATTTGTATTTATTTATTTGCAGCAGAGAGATAGTGAGAAAAGAGACAGAGAGAATGGGTGTGTCAGGGCCTCCTGCCACTGCAAAGAAACTCCAGATGCATGTGCCACTCTGTGCATCTGGCTTCACATGGGTGCTGAGGAACTGAACCCAAGTCGTTAGGCTTTGCAGGCAAGCACCTTAACCACTGAGCTATCTCTCCAGCCCCCCGTTCTGCTTTTTTATGTGCATAGTCCCCCAAACCATCTGAAAGCCTCTCAGCCTCTGATCCCCTCTGAGCATTACTGAGCGTTCTGGTCACATGACCTCCATCAAATACTGCATGTGTATGAAAGTCCCATTCTTCCAGCTAGATGAGGAGGTCTAATCAAGCAGTGCTGTTATGTTAGCAGAGTGTACCATGCCAGAATCTCTATTATAGCTCTGTATCAGAGGCATTGTGGTTATCCCATTGTGTACCCAGGACACTGAAAAGTGGAACGTGCCCTGCCCAACCAAGTTACGAGCTGGCAGGTAGAAAGGTCGTTGTTCAAAGCTGGGGTCAGTCTCTCTAAACCTATTTGCTTGGGAACCAGGTGTTCTCTTATTGGAATGTCTAGTCTCCTCAACAGAGCCTTAAACTTCTTTACATGAAAAGCCAGCTCTTGGGGCTGGGAAGATGGCTCAGCCATTAAAGGTGCTTGCTTGCAAAGCCTGACAGCCCGAGGTTCGATTTCCTTGTACCCACATACAGCTAGGTATACAAAGTGGCACACGTGTCTGGAGTTTGTTTGCAGTGTCAAAGAGATCTTTGTAAACCCCATACTCTCTTTCTCCCGGTCAAATAAATAAATAAATAAATAAATATTTTTTAAAAGCAGCTCTTTACTTCCAACCTTGTTCTTTTTCAAGACTCTTGGGTATTCTCAGTTTTTTGGATTCTCAGGTACATTTTAGAATCTGCTTGTCAGTTTCTAGCAGAAAATCTGCTGAGACTGTATTGAATCTAGAGATCAATCTGATGAAGCATTCCTGTAATTCTATCATTCTGGAGGCTGAGGCAGGAGCACTGTGAGCTGAAGGCCAGCCTGGACCACATGCAGATCAATTTGAGAAGAAACGATGTCTTGACAGTCGGTTCTCTCTTTTTTCCTGTGTGTGTGTGTGTGCACGCACCATGAGGAGCCCAGAGGGTAGTTTTGAGTATCTTTATCACTTTCTGCCTCTTTGAGACACAGTCTCTCACTGAACCTAGAGCTTACTGATTCTGCTAGACTGAACCTCAAGGATCCCTTGCTGCTGTGTCCCCAGTGGTGGAATCACAAGTACGTGCTACCACACGGTACACGGGTACTGGGGACAGAACCTAGATCCTCAAGCTTGTGTGACAAGTGCTGTACCCACCAAGTCTTCTCCCCAGCTTCATCTTAATCTTGAGTCTTCCAGTTCATGAACATGGTATGTCCCTGACTTACACTTGATTACTTTTCCAGATCCTCATGGTATTAGGGCACACTGATGAATTCAGCCAAAATGCAAATCCCTCCCTGCTATCCCAAGCAGCTCCCAGAGTGGTTATCGGCATTATGCAGGCTTACCAAGGGAAGGGCAGTACTAAGCTCTTCCCATGCACACTGAGTTCCTGCAGCACTCCTACGAGTCAGTTGCCATCTCCACTTCATTACTGAGGAAACAGGCTTGGAACGAATATGCAACCCATCCGAGATCACATGGTTAGTACATAAGCTGGGATTTGAATCCAGACCTACTATTGCCCAAACTCAAAGACAAGGACTCAGGGCTTCGCAATGGTTCAGCACTTTCTGCTAAGGGGGCAACTGTGCACAGGTCTAGAGTGACAGTGTCCCGAGGTGGAGCTGTGCAGCCCACACATGTGCTGACAGACACATGTCTGCCCAGGGTTCTCCAGGCTTGCTTGAGGGCAAGGGCGATTTTGGCCATTACTACCAATGTCATCATGGCTGTCTATGACATCATTGTGCACCCTATTATCAGGGCCCTGCATCTCTGTGGGGATGTCAAGTTCACCCCTGCTCTGCACGGAGGTCTAATAAGTCTTTTCTTTCACTTCCCACAGTTACCTCTCTGAGGGTGACCCCTGAATTTCACTGACAGCTGTGGATGTGTGTTCTGCAGCCACACCTTCACCTCTTCCAGACATAGGAAATCTTATTTACAAAGGCTCTGCTCACCTTCTGGCCGCTCATGCCTCTCCCAGACCTTCTTGGGCTCTGGGTGCCTCAATGGCATGTGTGTGACCAGACATGGGTCAGGGGCTGCGGGCAGGACCCTGGGAGGTATAGGGGGAAACAGACACTCCCACTCACTTCAGGTCCAGCCATTTGTTTTATATGTGCAGAATGGAGGCCAGAGAAGAGAGAAGGCTCACCCAAGTGGTCTCGGGAGTTGGGGAGGGGGCATGTCCTGAAATACTGGAGTCGATGCTTGAGAGACGATGCTCTCAGAATGGGGCTCTACCCCGAAGACAGGGGCCCTACGTCCTAAGCAAGGTCTTCATTCAAGCTACTGCTATTTTATTAGTTTCTTTTCTATCCTTGCTCTGGAAAGGGATAAAAACAAAACCTTCCCCCTCTGCCTAAAGGCCACAGGATCAGCCACTCCAAATGTTCCCTGTGGGAGTTATCATATGGAGACCTGAAGTAGTTTATGGGCAGAGGATGACTACATCCTCACCTCTCACTAAGGTCCTGCCCATGTCACCCTAGGGAGAGACCTGGGTAGGTGTGAACCCAGGGCCAGCAGCTTTCTCAAGCCTTCCATTGCTGAGGCCCCTCCAGGACACAGGGAGGTTGGGTGGGGAATGGAGCACAGTGGGGGTCAGGGTAGGGCAGAGAAAATACCATCTTGAACCAAAACCACTAATCTGAATTCCGAACTATCCTCTGGGAGACAGTTAGATGGTGTGCAGTGGGACCGATGCCTGCCGACAGGGAGACTGAATGTATAGCCAGACAATAGTCACACACATACACCACACCTTTGGTCCAGAGCGCAGAAGGGAGACCCTGGAGGCCAGGACCAGGGCTTGCTGTGGCCTTGTTGTGTTCCTGGTTTTTGGGGGGTGGTGGTATTTAAGGCCTCTGACAGGCTGCATGCTACAAGCTGTTCTCTGAGATATGAGTCCTCTCCTCTCTTCCCCTCTCCCTCTCTCTCCCCCTCCCCTCCCCTCTCCTCTCTTCTCTTCCCCTTCCCTATCCTTTCCTCCCCTCTTCTCTTCTCCTTCCTCCTCCCCTCCCCTCTCCTCTTTTCTCTTCTCTTCCCCTTCCCTCCCCTCTCCTCCCCTCTTCTCTTCTCCTCTCTCCTCTCCTGATTTTGAAGCTTAACACGAGAATCATTGTGGCCATGGGGGTTTTCAGCTGGCTCCTCCTGCCATCTTTTACAAACAGTAAAGAACCGAGTTGGCCTGTCATCTGCCTCTGCCCAGCCCCTCACAGCTGCTCCCAGAGAGCCAGTGAAAAGCGCTGCTGTTGTTCTGACCCTGGCCCCGCCCCACCCCGCCCCTGCCTCAATGGTCTAAAGGCCTCAAACAAAGTCCCAGCCACAGGATCCCCTCCCAGGCTGCAGACTGAACCATATGGATGGGCCTAGGCTGAGTGACAGGATGAGAGGGAAGGGAGATTTATTGCCCTTCTGGGCCAAGGGTCTCAAAAATCATCCATTCTACCCCCTGAGCTAGCAGAAGGGACTTGACCAGGGGCAAGATGGAAGAAGGATGGCCCACAGGCTGGGCTAAGGGGTGGCCAAGGAGAGACGACAACTGTCCCTTCAGAGTTCCAGGTGTGGACTCTGCACTCCAGAAGTCCTGATCTAGAGGAGAGCAGGTGGTGACAACAGCCACCAGTGGCTACAACAGTCACCTGTCCCGACGAGGCCTGTGCCCATCGGGTATCTGCTCTGCACTGCCATGTCTGCAGGAATCCTTAGAGCCTGGGGATTTATTGAGTGTTTCCTATGTGCCCAGCCCTGCTTTAAATCCTCACGTGCACCCTTTGACTTAATCCTGTCAACTCCATCACCATCACCACCACCATCCTGACACACAGGGGAGGAACTGTGACATCGAAACCTACGCCCCAATCAGTCTCTAAGTGGCAGAGTGGGATTTGAACCTATGCAGTCATGTGGCTTAGGAATCCAGGCCTTTTGCACGGTCCCTACTAGGCTTGGAGAGGACAAGGAGCACCCAAAGGAGGCTCAAAGCAGAGTCCCCCTGGGAATCAGAAAGACCGCCCGGGAAGGCACAGTCCTCATCCAGCTCTCCTCTGCCCTGCTGCAGGGGGAGAGGTGAGAATGCCCCACCCATAGGGGGCATCACCTTCATCCTTATAAGCCCTTCGCAATGGCGCTAGCTCCCCCATCCTTGCTAGGAAAAACAGTGGCCTTCCCAAGCTGGCTCTAGACCCTCTGGCTCCACCCCCTGTCCCGGAGGAAGCGCACTTAACCGTTAACCACTGTGCCATCTTTCCTCGTTTGCTTCTGGTGGTTCTGTACTGCTTCTGGCCTTGCTCACGTGTGAGTCTGACCACCCTTCTTCACTTGATAGCTCCCACTGGCCACCACCTCCTTTTCTCTGAGAGCCAGCTACAAGAGTCCTTATGCCCCTGGACCTCCAGAGCAGCCAGTCTACTGTGGCTCAGTCGCCATCAGTAGGGTGCTTTGTCTGTCTTTGCTCCTCGTTAGGTTACAAGGCTCTGGGCACGAGAGAGGGTCTTTTCCATTTTCTACTAATATGCAGGTTTATTCACATATGTGATCATACAGCAGCATTGGCCTGTATGGGCCTGTCTTCATGTAGAAGAGGCCACCCACACCATGTGGGTGGGGGTCAGGTGGCCTGTGGAGAACAGAGCACCCACGGGTTTGCCATCACAGACGTGGAAAGCTGGCAGGACTGAGCGCTGAGCAGTCAGCAAGTCTCTGAGGTCAACATGCCATGCTCCATGGGCAGCATCTTTGGGTTCCCCTGGGCCTGTGGGCATGGTGGCAGCCTGCAGTAGGCCGCAGGGACATTGAATTCCCAGCCACAGGGGAGGCAGCCTCTCCAGCTGAGACAACAGTGCCATGAGGTGAGGTGGATGGAGATTCTGGGTGGGAAGTCGAAGTTACCATGAGGCTGGGATGACAGGTTCAGGCTTGGAGCCTGGACCCAAGTGCCCCTGTCTCTTGTCAATCCCTTTCCGCCGGGCTGGTCAGTGCCCGGGCAGCTGAGTGCTGAGCAAATGGCTGCTCTGGGAACCAGAGTCCCAGGCTCTTCAGTTTCTTGGACTGGTAAAATTTGAGGGTTGCCAACATTTTATTTTGCTAAGACTGTCTTCTTAAAAAATACCCATCCATCATTTCATAAGAGAAAGGATAATTTCCTGCCAGGACAGTGGAAAGGCTACAATCTCAGAGCTTTCCCAGACGGGATGGTGGGGCATTGTTAAAGTCTCTATACACTGAGCCGTGGTTCAGTCAGACCGGCTTCTGTCTCTGCATTGGCACGTGTGAAACTCAATGCCAGGGAGCTCTTAGCTGGTTCTGCCATGTGTGGCCTGTGTCACACCTTGTGTCTAACAGGCCTTCTCTCTAGAGATGAGAGATAGGATGTTACATGGCATTGCCCACTGAAGAGTTAGGACCCATGACCTGTTCATCCAGGATGAAGGAGAAGAGCCAGTAACCTGTGCTTGGAAGGCAGGCAGGTCTGGGCAAGGGAAGGTGGTCCAGGTAAAGCTTCCATTCTGCCCACTGGCTCTGTGCATCCGGGGCATCGTGGCCAGAGGATGGAGTGGGCTGCAGGTACAGGGCATTCTTTCTTTAAGCACAAGGAACCAAGAGACCTATGTTGTTGGGCCAGGCTCCGCTACCCTCCCATGCCAGCCTCAAGACCTACCTATCAGCTGCATCAGTCAAAGCTTCCCAGAGTCAGGGCACCTGACCCACGGCCCTGCGGGTGCCCCGAGGCACAGGATCTGGGCCAAGGAAGGATAAATTGATTGCTGAGAGGCTCCTGGGGTGGGTGGCATTTGTGCCCCCCCATGCTGCGTGCTTTAAATAGCTCAGCTTCTCTCAGACTCACAGTCCTGTTACTCCTGCCAGCTACTCTGAGTTTCCACATCAGCTGGCTGATTTTCCAGGGTGGGGGAGGGTGACCTGACTTTCTTGGGCAGTTGAGGTTTAGGAGAAGAAAGCACTGCGCTCCCATACCCTCCTGTGACCATTTGGACTTTATCTCCAAGGCCAGAAAGGATCCTAGGTGCCACGGGTGAGGGGGTTTCACACAGTCCGTGCCCATCCCAGACCACCTGCTCCCTGAATCGGCCCCACCCCCACCCCACCCAGGGAGAGATTTCTTCCTGCCCCAGGCCAGCTTACCAAAAGAGTCACTTTCCTGCGCCCTCTCTCGATCTCCTCTACCCCAGGTCTCCATCCTGCCCTACTCCTGAACCCAGGTTCTCTAAGCCAGGTCTTCACTAGGCAGTTCCTGGGGGAGATGTCAGTTTTTGTCCCTTCAACGTATGAGGTACCTACAGTCTCCGAACAGTTTCCACACCTTATTTCATAAGAACTTCCCAACCGCCCTGTGGGCTCTGCAGGGAACATATAAATAATCCCCATTTTATAGCCAAGGAGACTGAGCCAGAAATATTAGGGGAAGTATTCAAGTTCATATGTCAAATGAGCGGCACAATCAAGCTGGAAGCCAGGCCTTTGTACCGTTTCCTCCACAAAGAATGCTCGGCCCCTCCTTCTGGTCTCTGGCCGAGGGGAGGGAGGGGAGACTAGCACAAGACAGGGGGAGGAGAGAGGCCAGGGCCACGTGTCCTCTCTCCCAGGCCCTGAACCCTGCTGCTGGCTCCATGGGTCACTTTCACAACCCAGGACAAAAATCTCACTAGATAGGGCCTCAGACCGCCTGGCTCCAGCCGCCCTCGCCGACAGACGCAGACGCACACAGACACAGAGAACAGGCTGTTATCTCCCCTCTCCAGCCGGCTTCCTCCACTTCTCAAACACAGATCTCTTCCAGCCTGGCTGCCTCCCTGGTCACCACCCACAGCCACTGGCCCCTGGGGCCCAGCCAAGCTCCCCCCACCCCCCTGCCCCAGACTGTGACGCCTGAGTCCCTGCTAATCAGACGGTTGCCTCTGCCTCCCAGCAGCCACCCCCAGAGTTCCCTGGAAATGTCCTTTCTGCAGGCCCAGCCCCCGGCTTTGTCTGCACACACAGCTGATTTGTGTTTGCAGAGACAGACAGGGGCTGGGGCTGGAGCCAGAAGGCCCAGGAGGGTAGAGCAGATGGGGGAAAACACCAAGTCCAGGGAACAAACTTTTGCAAGCAAGCCCTTTGGGGTCACTGACAATAAGAGAAGACCCATGAAGGCAGTGACTGGCCCAGCCAACATTTTTTTGGTTGCTTGGCTTTTTGAGATCTAAGGAGAGGAGATCTGCCAGCCAGGGAAGGGGTGGGATGACCATGACCGAGGGATGGGGGGAGGGACAAATGCCCTCTCCTGCTTCTTCAAGCCCTGCCCCAGCACTCTACCCTCGGCGCACACAAGGTGCTCAGTTGATGTTGAACTGAGCTGGCCTCTAGCCATTTTACCCCATGGGACTTCCCTGCCAACCAACTCTTCTGTTGGGGCTGGCAGAGGGGAAGCATGGGGAGCCGGCAGCGGGGCCCCACACACCATCTATGTATGTTCAAGTGCCCTGCACGCAAACTTCCTCTTTATCAGGCAGAGGAGCCAAGGTGTCTGTGGTGGCCTCCGCCAAGTTTGCTGGGAGAGGATACACGTGAACCAGCGGAGGCCACGGAGGTATGTGTAGAACACACTGTATTAAGTGTCCCTTGCCCTCTCATGGCCCCACAAGGATCTGTTCAGTTTGGATTCCTGGGTCACTTAAGCCCATTCTGAAATGCAGCCACAGCACTGTAATGTATGGGGTCATGCGTGGGGGGGGGAGAGAGGGGTTCAAAATAAGAAGCATGGCCACAGCGGCTGAGAAAGCTCTGGAGAAGGCAGCTGTCTTTGTCTGGCTGACACTCTGCACTGTGTGCTGGGAAAATCTCAGGAGAGATCCTTTGGTATTAAGCAACTTAGGTTATCTGTGTGAACATCCCAGGGTCCTCACCTAATCACCAAGAGTACATGGGGCTGTCTGTCTGTCTGTCTGTCTGTCTTATCTGATGGTGCAGGCCTGGCCAGCCTTGTGGGCTTGGGGAGCAGTGAGGGACAGGGACGTGTGTAAGGCAACAGAAGGGCCACCTGACACATGATCTGTTTCCCCAGGGCTTTGGAGACCTGACTGACATCAGACCACAGGGGCTACACAGATCGGTTCAGCAATGCCCACCATCTCTCAGGCACCAGACCCATAGCCAGGACCCACTCTGACCCAGAGCTGCAGCCTCCAGCCCTGGAGTCACTAATAGGGAGCCAAACAATCAAAACTGAGTTCCCCTTCTTTCTTGTCTTTGTGATTCATGAGGGTGGTGGACTGGAAACAGCCCCTGGGAAGAAGGACATAGAGGAAGTCCCCGGGCAGCCTGGGCTCTGGTCTGGAGCTATCTCCACAAGATGGCAGAGAAGGAGCACATGGCCACTGTTGAGTCTGTGGGGAGGAGGCTCCTAAGACCATCATCTAAACTCTTATCTCCATTTCTATACCTGGCCTCACTGGGCCCCATCCACTTCCAGATGTATTTCTGACCAACAAGGGTGCTCAGGCAACAGTGCATTCTGAGAAGGCAGGACACAAGACCCTGGAGATGTGGCCGGAATTCTGCTGTTTCTAGCCGGCTGTGTGACTTCACTGTAATCTGGCCTGAGCTTTTCTTTCCCATGTACAAAGCAGATATGCATGACACTGGCCTGTGTTGTCATACTGACAGCCCCTCTGATCATGTCTTCTCCTTGCCATTCATAGGAACTGTATATTCACTGCATGTTACAGATCAGCAAGTGAGACCCAAGACAACCAGGCAGTGCCAGGGGGGCGGGCTGAACAGAGTAACGTGGGGGGGGGGGGTAGGGAGTGTCCAGATCTTGTGCTCCCAGCAGCGGCTATTAGAACTGCTTCTTGGGTACCATTGTCCTCAGGCTCTCAGGGACCAGCACTGCCTGCTGGGTAGAAGTGTCCTTGCAGGGGAGTGGTAGCAGTGAGCATGCTCCTGTCACCAGGCTCCAGTGAGCTCCTGTCTCCCCATCTGTTGGTACTGCTAACACATGGTTCCATCCTGGCTGCTGGCATTTGGTGGAGACAGGGGATCAGTCTGGGGACCCCCCTTCTTTTCTGTTCCAGAGCCCATTATGAGTGATGGGAGAAGTCCTTGCTCGGGAGTAGAAATCAGTGCCCAGGATTATAGCCACCATCCCTTCTCCCAGTGTGCCAGGGTCTGAATGGTCCTACGATGTTCCAGGCCCTCTGGAACCTTGAGTTCACCGAAAGACAGGCTGGGAGTCCTACTGACTGGATCCTGTGATGCTCACGGGTGCTTTTCTGGAATTCTGAAGCTCGGGGCCTGGTCCCCTTCTACTTTAGAGACATTCTACCAAGGGGGCTTCTGAACAATCCCAGGGAGAATCCTACTAGAAGGTCCCACATCTCACCCATCATTGGTGAGCTGAGGCTTGCCAGTTCTGGGGTCCAGACATGTACACAGGAGGGCAGTGCTGGCCAGGGCCACCCCAGGTGGTTAGAAGAGAGGGGCCCAAAGCAAGGAGCAGCCTCTCCCAGGAAGATCTCCACTGCCACTTCTGGAAGGTGTGTGAGACTGTGGCCTGTCCCGCTGTTTGTGGCTGGCTCTTGACCTATGCTGTGGGTCCTCTTGTCCACCCCACCGCAGTGGGGGAGGCCTGCAGATAGCCAGGCCTCTCCTCACACCTCTTCCAACTATGCGAGGAGGAAAACAAGGAGTGCTAGACAAACAAACCAATGTGCCAGTGGGTTAAAAACATACAGCCTCCAGGGGCTGAAACTGTCAGGCCTTCTTAGGTTCCTCTCAGCTCAGCTCCCTAGGGACACAGGAATCTCTGGGCAGGCTTCTTCATCCCTGGGGAACCAGGGCCCTCACTTCATTCTCCATCTAGGCTTCCCAAGACCTCTGCAGCCTATCTGTGGCCTCCAGGAGTCTGAGGTACAGATGGGACAGCACACAAGGTTGGCCTGCCCTGGAGGTCTCCATGTGGCCCTTGCTGGGGGTGCCAGCCATGTCCAGGCTTGGATTCAGGCTTGGGGCGCCCAAGGGTTTGGAAATCACACACAAGAATGCAGTCTGGTGGCAGAGTCACTATCACATGGTTAAAACCCTTCCTGGAGGATAACCCCCAGGGTGTCCATGTACTGGAAGTCGCTGCAGGCAGGAGAGGCCGGCCTTGCATGCTGGCGCCCCCTGCAGGCTGCTCTGCACATCTGTAAGGCCACCTCTAGAGAAGGCACAGGACAAGGGGGCCCAAGGTGGAGAGAGCCAAGGGCTGGGGGTAGGGAGAAGAGGAGAGGCCAGGACTGCAGGCCCACCCAGGTAGGGAGAGGAGGGATGGGGTCCTCTGCTTTCTGCTTTGGAAGAACAGAAAGAAAGGTTCTTTGAAACCACACTTTATTTTATGGGTTAAAGATTGGCTGGGACCACCTCACTGCAGACAAGCTGGGTAGACTCAGAACCTCACCTCTTAGAGCCCGGAGCACTTCCTCCTGTGCCTAACCTTTAACTTCACTTCTGGTACATTTGCCAGGTGTGCCCCAGGGGATCCCATCTACAACTTTAAACCTTGACCTCCAATCGACCTTCACAAGCTCCAGGTGATGAGTGGTGGACAGAAGTCTGGATGACCATCACCAGACCTCACCTGGGCTTTCATTTTCTCCCAGGGGCACTGAGGCTTGTCTGTGTGGAAGGGTGGGTAGGTAAGAGGCTAGCTTTAGACTTCCTTTCAGTCTGGCTTCCTTAGGGTCCCTGGAGGGAGGTCAGAAGCTATGTTCTGGGGACTGGGAAGGGGCTTCTCCATGAGAGGAGAGTTTCTTGGTGGGCCTGTCTTGCAGGATGCCAGGGTCCTGATGACACACTACCTGCCTGGGGTTTGGACTTCCCAGGCTGGCCTGGGTTCTAGATCGAGCAGCTCCCACTGCCTTCTGCCTGATCCCACACCAGGCCTGAGGCTAGCAGGAAGCTCACAACTCTAGAGGTAGAAGTCTGAATTTTGGATTAAAATACAGCCTTGGCCTGAAATTGCAGGAAGCTGGCGCCAGCATGATGAACAGGCCAGTGTGATTACTGTGACCTGGGGTCACAGCCTGGCTGGGCACCCTCCCCCCACCCCAGCCCCTTGTTGACACTCAAGAAGCTCCTGTCGCTAGACACCCTTGGCCAGCCTGGCCACACAGGATCTCGCTGGCCTCCCCTGCTGTCCCCTTCCTCATGGGCTCCTGCCAAGCCTTGGCCTAGCAAGTTGAATTTCAGGGGACTCTTCTTCTAAGCTCACTTTTGAGATATTCCTCCAATCAGCCCTCCCCTTTTCATTTGGTCAAGGCAAGGTCTTACTGTGCAGCCCAAGCTGGCCTCAAACTTGCAATCCTCCTGAGACTTAGGAATGGCATTGTGGATGGCTGTCCACAGGCCCTCCCTCTTCACAGGCTGAGTGATCTGGGTATATGCATAGACCCTCTGGAAGACACTTGGGCCCTCAGCTGGGCCCTGTCAAAGATGGAGTGATTTGAGGGAAGAGGAGGCTTCCCCAGGAGAGAGGGCTAGAGGCCAGAAGTGGACTGCTTTTGCCTAAGCATGTCTATCCCCAGCTTCAAAGTGGCCTGAAGTGTCACTCACTCTGTCATCTGGGGTTGGTTCTAGGGACCTGGAGGGGACACTGAAGGATATCATGACAGTCACCCCCTGCAGGTGGCTTTCTGTTCTCTAAAGGGACACTCATCTTAACCAGCTAGAACCAAGGAAGATAGGGCCAGGAAGAAGCTAGACCTGTTTCTTCCTAAAGGCTTAGAACTTAGGTCCACTTCTTCAGGAAGGACTTGAGGCTGAGGTCTAAGCCTGAGACAGCATGGGATGGAGCCCCTGGGGTGTGCAGGGAGCCCTCACCTGAACCTTAGCATACCAGGGCATATGGTGCTAGGTAAGCACAGCAGATTCCGTGGCTGTGGCCTTGCTTCCTAGAAACACATTACCTGCTCTGCAGGACAGAGGGGCCATCCAGCAGGTGAGCCCAGGTAGAAGGAAACATGACACGGGTTGCTGTCTGCAGAGTCATGGAGGCAGAGATGTCACCCTACCCTGCCTGGTGCTCTGGCACCTGCTGGGCCCCTGACCTCCCAGTGGCTGTCTGCAGGAAGCTGGAAGGCTCTGTCTGCACAAAGGGGCTCTCATTTATCCAGGGCACAGAACCCAGCTTCCCTGCAAACAGTGGACACAGAAGCTCTTTTGAAGCAGTGACCCTGAACCCCATGTGGCCCACGGCTGTCTATGGAAAGTTGTCTTTGTGTTTCCTCTTCTGAGTCCCCTCTATCCCTGCACTCCAACCTCACCTACTCACCCACTCATTCACTCCTGGCCAGCCCTTCCTATTCAGGCCAGGTATGCAGAACACAGCCATGCAGGTTGTGTGGGCACAGAATGACAGGACAAGCAAGGGAGAACTGGGGCTGCAGCGGTGCAGAGTCCCTCCCTGCGTGTCTCCTGTGGGTGCATTCGGCTGCGAGCTCGGAGCCCGCTCTAGAACACAGGCTGTATGCCCTCGGCTGGGGAAGCCTGCCTAGAAGCTCTCAGAGTCCACTGCGGCTTTTGCTGAAGAACAGGACACAGATCAGCACTTCCCACACTGCACTGCTGTGTCCATGGTGGGCAGAGCCAGCTTCCAGCTTCTGGCTTGTGGGAGTGGAACACTATGACTCCATGTTCTAGGGCTCCTTAGGGCTGTAGAGAGGGAGCCTAGCATGCAGCTATACCTTGGTGAGGAAGGATGACTCTGCGTAGGTACCTTTCGCATAAGCAGTAGCTATGGCCATTTAAACCCCCTGGTTCCCTAGTGAAAGCTACCTCTAAGTGTAAATCCTGTAAACCATCCCACAGCTTCCCAAAACATGGTTCTCATGAACTCCCTGGGCTGTTGGACTCTTATCTACAAACGTGAGTGGGTTAGACTTCCTTCGGGTGTACACTGGTCTATGATTTTTAATGAATTCTGGAACTCCATAGCTCAAGAACCCATAATGGCCTCTGGGTCCTACATAGTTCAAGCCCTCTTGCCTCTCCTGTCTCTAGTTGGTCCACCATACAGACTTCTTAGCTCTCACTTTTAAAAAAAAATTTTATTTATTCATTTTCAACCAGAGATACAGAGAGAGAGAGAGAGAGAGAGAGAGAGAGAGAGAGAGAGAGAGAGAGCGCACACCAGGGCCACCACCTTGTGGGTCTGGCTTATGTGGGTACTAGGGAATTGAACCGGGGGCCTTAGGCACTGGAGACAAGTGCCTTAACCGCTGAGCAATCTCTCCAGCCCTTAGCTCTCACTTTGATTGCAGGCAGCTTTCTCATAGTGCCTCACTATGTCATTTCTTTGTGTCTTAGTTCATTATATTTTCTCCATTAAAAGCATGCATCCAGAAAAGTTTAGCAGTTCCTCAAAATGTTAAACACATGATTGAAGAGATGGCTCTGTAAAGCCTGATGGTCCAAGTTCAATTCCCCAATACCCACATAAAGCCACACAAAGTGATGCATGCTTCTGGAGTTTGTTTGCAGTGGCTGGAGGTCCTGGTATATACATTCATATTCTCTTGTCTCTCTTCCCTCTCAAATAACTAAATACAAATGAAAAAAGTTAAACATAAATCTTTCACATAATCTAGCAATGCTACTTCTAGGTATGTATCCCAAAGTATCACACCAGGAATTCAGATACTTGCACACCCATGTTCATAGCAACACTGGTCACCTAACACCCATTGTGACCACTGGTGGATGGGGAGAAAGACAAAATGGGTAAATATATCCACCAAGTATTATTCAGCCACAAAGAAGAAAGAAACGGACACACGCTCTCAGATGTGTGAACCTTAAACCCATTATGCTAAGGGCACTAAGACAAACATAAAAGTCAAAACATGGTATGATTCCACTTGTGCCGCACTGAGTGGGCAAATCTAGGGAGTCAGAGGTGGGGTGGAGGTTGGGAACAGAACGGCTGGTGCTGTGGTGGATATGGTGCTTCTGGGGGGAAGGTGATGACGGGACAGACATTGCTTAGCACTGTGGGCAGGTATTCTTGGTGTTGTAGCAAAGGTGCCTTAAAAATGATTAAAGTCAATCCTATGTGGGACATGACTACAAACTTTAAAAGTACTAAAAAGAGAAAAAAAGGGCCAGAACAAAGCTTCTCTCTCCTTTATAATCATGCTCCTCTGCTGGGATTGGCTCCTTGACCCCTTAATCAGGATCCTTCCCCAGGCTTGCCTGGGGCTCCAAGACCCTCAAGTACCTTCAGTCTCCTTGGGCCTGGCTCAGGCTGGATCCAGAGGACCCTTCCCTTCAGGGCATGGCTCTCCCTTGGTGGTGGCCAGAGGGGTAGCCAGGAGCCTTGGTGGGGAGCCAGGGCCAGGCTGGGGAGCAGTTACATAACCCGCAGGGAGATTTTTTCCACTGGCCGGTGCTGCCAGCTTTCCAGCGGCGGCCCAGCAGGTAGAGGCGCCCTGTCTGGGGCGGCAGTGCCCGGGCAGGGCTGTGATGCGCTGATCTGGAGTCGCTTAGCATAGCTCAGATTCCCAGTGGTGGCTGGGGCAAGTGGTGGTGGTGGGGGGGGTCTGCTGTCTCCTGCCTGCCGGGCTCCAGAGGGGAGAGAAGGAGGTGCTGGGGGTGAACTGCCAGCCAGCCAGGGGTGACCCTCTGGGGCCTGGGACACCCGAGCTGGCCTTCTCTGATAACCTACTTATCTGTGGGGCCTGCCTCAGCATGGCAGCCTCAGGCAGGGACACTTCTGGCCAAGATCTCTCAGGGGATTTAGTAGGGAAAATAAAGCGGGGGTGGGAACTGAGGGCGTGTGGGGAAGAGCCTGGCCAGGGACACGGTGATGGCGAAATAGTCCCTGACCAGAGAAAGCTCCCTGGGCTCAGAGACTGGAGAAGCATGTGTCCCCTTGTGCGGTGGGCACTTGGGCACCTTCCCCACATGAGGCTCCTTTGTCCCACTGAATACAAGCTCCTTGACCAGCCATTAGTTGAATACCTATTATGCGTTGGTTGGTGGAGGGACCCTAGACGACACATTCTGTCCCCAAGATACCTGGGAACACAAACTTCAAATAAGAAAAGCTTAAACACAATGCTAGGCACATGGTCTGTAATCCCAGTACTTGGGAGCTGGAAGCGGGAGGATTATGAGCTCACCACCAGTATGTGCTACATTGTGACTCAAAAACCAGAATGTATTTTTTGTATTGTTTTGTTTTGTTGAGACTGAGTTCGGTCCTATTATCCAGGTTGGCCTGGACTTGGTTGTACAGACCAGGCTGATCTTAAATTCACGATCCTTCTGCCTGCATCTCCCAAGTGCCAGGGCTACGGGTATGTGTCACCATGCTCAGCCCTCAAAGTGCTAATGCTCAGATCGCCATAGATTCTGCCCCACAGAGCACCCCAGAGTTTCAGAGGGAGCCTCAGACTTGGTGTCTTCAGAAGCTACCTTGTCCCCATCCTAGCCCATTCAGCAGTTATGATCTGACCTAAATACTGATTCTGAGACACCCCAGCTGGGTCCTTGAACAATGCTTAAGACCTAGCTGCCCCCTGCCCCACTGACTCCAGTTGAAATAAGAGGACCAGACAGTCTTTTGAGATAACATAAACACCAGGTCTACCACAGCATGTGCTACACAGCACATGCTCAATAATGGCTGAGGACAGGAAAGGAGATGAGGCAAAGCAGCTAAAGTTCACTTATTCCAGTGCAAGTACGGGTAAGGCTCCTGGCCATGAGGCACAAAGCTCTGACCTGCTCTGGCTCTGGTAGGGGTGCCAAACTGGGTGCAGTCAGCCATCAGCTCTCCTAGTCCAGGCCCTGGCCTGCCATAGACTCATTGCAGAGGTCCAAGCTCCTCTGACCACCAGTCTCTTGTGGCCCAGAAGATGAGCCTGATCTGGGCTGCCAGTGCCCACTTGGAGAATGGGTGGGCCAGCTCTGCAGAGCCCAGATGGGAGTGTTCAGAGGCCAGGCATTTTGAGAAAACGAGACCCTTTGTGGGCCTCAGGAATCACCCTCTACAGCCTGCCTGTGGGAATGGGCTGGCACTGCCTGCTTGCCCTGTGCCCTATCCCTCCTGGCTCCAGCAGCTGCTGAGGGAAGCGAGTGCATGGTGGAGGTGGCCCAGGGCTTCTCAGAACAATGTGCTGCTCTCCTTGGGGATGCCTGGCTGGGCCAACATTAAAATTAGTCTCCATGCCTGGAATGCATATGGGCTTGGCTGTGGGTGTGCATCATCAACGGAGCAGGAAGATCAGAGCCCAAAGTGATACGGACCAGGGTGGTGGAGAATGGTGTTCTTTCAGGTGGCCTCGGTCCCCTCAAGGCTCAGGGACAGCCACAATCCTGTCCTTCTCTAAGGGGCATTCTGTAATCTTCACCCACATCTTTGTGGGATGGATTTCCCCAAACTTTTGACCCTGCACCCTATTTGGGAAATGGCATGGGGGCTAGGTGCCCAGCCAGCCACTTCAGGGTTGTGTAAACATGGGGAGGGATCCTACTGCAGGATTATGAAGAAAGCCTTGGGGCCTGGAGCTCAGGACTCCATCACTTCCTTCTTCACATATTTCCTGGGCACCTGCTTCATACCAGTCATGGGTCTAGGAGCTGAGGGCATGGTGACAGCCAGTACTCCTGCCCTGGTGGAGTGTGTACATCTACAACTCCAGGTGGCCTGGAGCTTCAGAAACATCAGCCCCTCCCTACTTCCTCTGAAGACAAGGCTTGACCACTCCAGATCTCTGCTATAGGGAATGATTCTAGATTTTTCCAGAAACTGTAAGAGAACCAAAAGGCAGGAAAACTTTCTCTTATGAATGGTTAGAAGAATGGCCTAGTTCCTCCACCTAAGCTGGGGAACTGGGGCTCAATAGAGAGCAAGGGACTGCTAAAGTCCTTCCCAGAGACCCCTACAGAGCCACCACCCCACTGAACCTCTATGGATCAAAAGCCCAAACACAGTGCCGAATGACAGTAACCTGACCAGAAACTCAACTCAGAGTCTGCCCACACTGTAGCTTGAGGTCAGCTTTGTAAGAGATGGTCTTGGAGAAGGTACGAGCAGAGAGCAATTTATTTTGAAATCTGGTTGTGTGCCAAGCTCTGATTTGTGTTGTCTTTACAACAGCCCTGCTGTGTTTATGACTTTGTCCAGATGAGCTTTTTTTTTTTTTTTTTTTCAAAAACAGGTATCACATCCTTCTGTTAGATGTGTTGTTGGCAACAGTTGCTAGGGAGAGCTGGGTTCAGTTACAGACTCACTGATGCCTGCTCTAATAATACTTTGCTCTGCATAGTTCAAATGCAGACACCTCTTGGCTAAACAGGGCACATGCATTTCAACAGAGGAGGACTTGAACTTGTACTAGCCAAGCATACCTCGGCAAAAGAGCTCTCTCTGAGCCTAAGTGGAAGGCCTAGGGCGGAGACAGGGCAGTGCTGGGTGGAGGGGGCTCAGGCCTGATTCCTATCATTCCAAAGTGCCCATAAAAAGAGGCACACTCATTCTTCTTTCTCCATGAAACCGGAGCCCTCATCCTCCCGTCCTCCCCACCACACCACACCACACCACAACTCCCTGATGAGCATCAGGGGAGCGTTTTGGTTACTTCTGCCCAGGGCAGCCCACAGTCTCCTGGAAGTGGAAACAATCAATGCACATAAGCTGGTTAGTGGGAGCTCGGCACACGTGGGGGAGCTGGGAGCCGTGCGGGCAGGACCCAGCCGCAATGCTAACAGCCTGCCAGCTTTACTGGGTGGCCCTGCTGGCAACGGGGCAATAGCTGGTGAAAGTGAGGCCCTCTCCTAAAACACGTGATGGCCATACCAACAATTAGTGGAGTCTGAGAAAACGAAACGGGGAAGATGCAAGACAGACTGGGACGGTGAGTGGGAGAGTCCAGGATGACAGAGTAACTGAGGTTGGAGGAGGGGAAGGCACTGTCTCAATAGAGTCCGTCCTTCTCTTCTTCTCCCACAGCCCAATCTGAGGCCTCCACACTACTCAGCAATGAGCCAGGCACCTGAGAGGTAGTATTTGACTGGCCCATGGTGTGGTCAATGCCAAGGGTGGGACAGGCCTGTCCTCTGAATCCATCTCCTTAGCAGGCGTGCTCACTTAAGATGGCCCGATGAGGTCTTTAGAACACGACGTCTAGGCCTGTCCCTAGACAGCCTCATCCAGCTGACCTGCGGAGGATTCTAGCTTTCCATGTAATTAATCCCAAGAACAGCAGCTGAGAGTCATTGTTAGAAAAGATGACATGGTGTCTGAAATTCAGGAGCTTCAGGCTGGATCCCCACTTGGGACAGTTACACTGATAAAAGTCTGTACCTTGTGTGGCCTATCTGTGAAACTGATCTGCCACCTACAAACCATCAGCCATTCAATGCTTGTTTCTAAGAAGTGTGGGCCCTGGTCAGCCACCCCTACCCCCTCCACCAGGTTCCCTGGGAGTGTAACAGAAATGCAAAGTCGTGGGCTCCACCCCATACTTACTGCCTCGGAATCAGCACTTAAACAAAATTCCATGCAGTTCCTAAGTTTAAAAATGACATCTCATGAAACTATATGGGACTTGGTATGTAATAGACACTTAAAAATGTTTGCTTAATGAATAGAAACTTATTTACAAGCATATTAGTTGAAAAGGACCACAAAAAGAAGGCAGATTACATATGAAAATTGAAAACTAGCTTTGAGCTGTGGGACTGGGGATAGGGATCCACCGAGACCTGAGGGTCTCTGGCCCTGTCATGACTTGCGAAGCCAGCGTCTTTGACATGGCAATGGAGTGTCTAGCTGGAAAGAATCCAGGGACCTGTGTCCTTTCACACTTCATGGAGAATGTACCCCAGTTTGGCAGTGACCCTTGGACCTCTGCTAGAGCATCTACCACATCAGAGGCTGCCCCTGTCTCTACTGTGGGCTCCTGCTGCCCACGCTCAAGTGGCAAAAGCCAGGGTGGGCAGCATCCAGAGACAGCTGCTGCCTGGGAAGGGGGTTCTCGGTGTCAGCTGGGTTTCAGAGCCTGTGTGGAGGTGGCAGCCACCCCCAACAAGAAGGCCATCTCAGAGGTGCTAGACTGGACTTTGTAGCTGGCTGGGGCCTGAATGGACAGAGCTCAGAAACTCTGAGGAGGAAGAGGGCAGGGAAAGATGCCATGGGCAGGTGAAGCTAAGACTTTCCTGAAGGTGTGGAGAGGGAAGGCAGGTGGAGGACGAGTCTACTGTTTCTGTTCACCTCTTGGGTTTGGGTGACTGGCCATCTCCTTGGTTATGGGAAGGAGAAGCAGCCCTGAGGAGGCCAAGTGGACCGGCAAGCTTCAGGGTCTGCAAAAGGTTGGGCCACAGTATCCAGCCCAGTCAATGTCCTCCTTATGGGCCAAAGTGCTTTGGCCCGCCACAGGAGACCATACCGCTTGTTCTCAGCTCACAGAAAGCTGGGCTGTGGGTAGTGAAAGGGGCCAGTGGTGGTCTAGGGATGACCTCAAATGCTTCAGTAAGGCATGTGACCTACTTCTACTACTGTATGGAGGGGACCAGCCCTGGAGCTCACAATGTGAGCTGTGTCAGCCTCCCAGGGCTCTATTCTTATCTGGGAGAAGGGAGAAAGAAGTTTCTGGTGCCTTCCCTTTGCAACACTATTCCTCATGGCCACCAAGGACTCCTTAGCACCAGTGCTTGGTGGACCCCAGGGCACAGATTTATACAGCACCCTGTCTCTCAGAGCCTCCCCCCTCCCCAGGGCTCCCCTATGTCACTGGATGAAGTGCCCATCTTTCCTCCAGGGACTGCCCTTAGTATCCTCAGCCCAAGGCTGCTGCCTGGTACCCACAACACTCAATCCTAGTTGGTCATGGGACCAGGTGACAGATTCGGGGGCAGAGAAGGGCGAGGGGCTGCAGAAACACAGTGAGGGTGTTAGCAGGTTTCCCAGGGAGTAGTGCCTGACTCTGAGTGTGAATGGCTCTGGTGAAGGAGACAGGAGGGGAAGTGAATTCTCGATGGAAATTATAGATGAGATGGGGTGGGGTCTGTCCATCAGGCCAGGGTGAGCAGGATCTGGGCCTGTGTCAGCATCAGGAGGGGACCCTTGGGTGGTGGCAAAGCTCTTTTCACTCCTACCAGGACTATCACTTAGACCCAGGTTTGTATCCAGACCTGCTTCATCCAAGGGCAAGGTCTGGGCACAACAAGAATGGGAGAAGCTTACACGGGGTCACTTGTGTCCTCTTCCTTAGGTCCCTACTCATTTCCAACAGCAATGAGACCTTCAGAGGCCAGGCTCTGAACCGGAACCGGGTTGACACCTGCTTTGCCAGCATTTGGGTCGGTGCTTCCCCACCCCAGTGCCTGCCCAGCTGGGTGCCAGTATCTCATTCCATACGTATCTGCTAGCTGGTGTGTGGGGGGGGGGATGTTGCAACAGGACTTCACTGACTTCGATCTGACTTAAATTGCCTTGCCACAGGCACTGGAAGAGGCACTGATCTCAGGCAGCTCTACAGCCCCCACCCTCCCTGTGTGTCTGTCTGCCATGGAGCTGAGTTACTTGCAGCTGGCATCTATGGTCAGTACCCTCACCCCATCCTGACTCTTCTTTGAGAAAAATCCCAAAGCCAAGTATGAGGTCAGTCCTGTCCCCACCTCCCTCGTGCCTGGTGATGCACGGCAGACAGGTCTCTGTTGCCCGCTTGTCACTGTCTACCGGCTCCCAGGACATTCTGGCCTGCAAGGAGCATGCCCAATGTGTAAATCCCTCAGGTAATGCGGGAATTCATCACCAGGGGAGTGTGGGTGATCCAGGAATGGCAACCTGATCACAGCCTGGAGCCGGAGGAAAGTTCCAGGCTAGCCAGAGAAGCTCAGGTTGCAGCGAGAAAGCGTGGTGGAGCGGCAGGCATGGGGCCCAGTATGCCGTCGCAGGCAGCGACCTCCTTGCTCTTGGGGATGACACAGCAAACCATGAACCAGGTGACGGAGATGAGGGTGGCTATGTGCCCTTTGTGTCCACCTGTGGTCCAGGTGTAAATGTGTTTATGGTCGCCCTAGTTACCTCAGGTGGTCTCTTCAACTGTGTCATCATCCATTCCCACGTGCAGGGGACTGTTGCACCAGATGGACCAGTAATGCAATTCATATTTCAACTGGATTCTAGGAGAGACAGCTCCCCTAGCCCACAATTTCCAAGGATGGCCCTCTAACATTGTGAGACTTCAATACCACCCCACAGCCATATCTCCACGATGACACCAGTTCTAGGGCTGACAGTTCACCCACCGCTACACACAACAGAGCAGGTATTTCTATGAAGGGCCCTGGTTTCCCAGGGAAGCAATGGGCAGAACTGAGATAGGTTTTTTGGAGGTGAAGGGATACTGAGTGGGAAGACAAGCAACAAGACAATCTTGAATCACCCAGAAGCCCAGTGCATCCAAAGACAGACTGTCCTGGCCCTGACCCTCAAGGCTTTGTTCAAAAACATCCCCGTCCCAGCTACACCAAGTGCACAGCCATCAAGTTCTTTGGGATTGGCCCTGGGGAGGAGGGGGAGGAAGAGGGAGGTCCAGAGCAAGTTCATGACTGCTCAGACATGCAGAGGTCAAAGCCCAGAGCCAACAGACAGCCCTCTTATCATGAAAATAGAAAGAGGGAAAGGCTGGTCGAACAAAAAGCACCTATAAAATTATATTGGTCCTGCGTAACCATGGAGCACTCCTACAAACACATACAAATCTGGCCGCTCGCCGCTCATCTCACCCCTCGACCGCCTTCTTATTTTCTATAGTTAATTGGGCAAGGGAGGAAAGAACTTGGGACAAGTTCAAGTGCGGTCAGAACTTGCAGCCCTCTCTCTAGTAATAACCCGGGCGGAGGGGCAGCTGTCGGTGTCTGGTTACCTGCAGCATGTTGAGGAGCAGGCTCCGGAACTTGGTCCCCTCCACCATGAAAAGTGCCATCTTGTCACAGAGCTTGGCGGCCGTGAAGGCGAAGCTGCGGTCGGACACGGCCTTCTGGTAGATGGTCCGCACGATCTCCTCCAGCATCTCCTCGGAGTTGGTGGAGTTCTGGGCCTCCTCCATGAAGGTGGTGAGCTTGGCATCCACGTCACTGCTGTTGTTCCGCATGCTGTTCAGGATCTCCATGAGCTTGTCCATCTTGTTCTGCTGGGGGCTGGGCGTTTCCACGGGCACTTCATCCTGGGGGCATGGGTGACACAGTTGAGGTTTCTGTCCATGAAGTCCTGACATGGAGGGTTGTCACCCCAGAAAGAAGGATCTGAGGGGCTGCTAGCCTCTACCAGAGAGCCCCAGGCCCTACAAGTTCTTTGTTGACCCCTCTTCTTGGCCACTGTGACATACATCTTGAATTGACATTTATTGTGAATTCTAGCTTCTACCCAGGATTCCCCCATCCAAGTACTAACCAGGCCTGAACCTGCTTAGCTTCCGAGATCAGACGTTCAGGGAGGTGTGGCCATAGACTCTACTGAAGATGCTCATATACATTGGCTTTTCTTTTAAAAATATTTTTTAAAAAATTTATTTGCAAAGGGAGAGAGAGGGAGGAGATAGATGATAGATAAAGAGAGAGGGGAGAGAATGGGCACAAATACTGTATACAAATGGCTGGTGCTTCTATTTCTGATGAAAGCCCTATCTTCTAGGAAGTTTCCAGACCAGAATGGGATGGGGGGGTAGAAAAGAAGAAATGGCACCTGGCTGTCTCACACAATATGCACTCACACACAATAGTGGTTGAAGGGCAGGGTGGGGTCATACAGTGAGACCTCACGCTTGACTTCTGCTCTACCCAGGGCCTCTGGGCTGGGAGGCTCTGTCTCTACCTCTCTGTCTCTGGCTAAGTACCCTGGGACGGTAGTCCCCTCTCTGAGCCTCCATTTCTTGGGGGGAGGTGACATGGTGATGCTGGAGAGATCTGGAACTTTCCTTGAGCACTCCCATGTTGGGTCAAGGTGTATGGGAAGCTGTCCTTCCACTTGAGAAGTGACTTGTACTTGAGGGTAGAGCCCTGGGGGTCCACTCCTCCTCTTCTAGCACTCACTCTGCCTCTTCAGGGTAGGCTGCTCTGACTCCTATCCCCAAGGATACACTCCCCCCTGCATAGAAGGCTTGTTCTCCTTGATGAAAACCTGGTTTGGGAGGGGACTGGAAATTCACTTGTCTCAGGGGGGTATTCTTTTTTAGGGGAATAGCTAGTAGAATGGAAAATGTCTCAGCCTAAACCCATGTTGTCCTGGTTTACTTCAGGTGAGTCTTCAAAAATGACATATGTGCCTGATTTATACCGTGCCTCCACACACCCTATTGAGACCATTGGACGCCCCCCCCCCAAGCAGATACAGTGATTTGCATATAGAATAACTACACATGAGGATCTTTAGCTACTGGCTTTAGTTTTTCTGTAGGTCAGGCTATCGTAGGCCCATTTTACAGATGAGTAAACTGGAGCTCAGAGAGCTAGGGTGACTCACCTACAATCTACCCAGTCAAAGTTAGAGTGAGGACTAAGCTCCAGGTTCTACACTGCAGCTAGGTTGGTAAAACTCTAGAGAACTTGGCTTTGGACACTTGTTTGAGAAACTGAGCCACACATTGGCTGGTCATCAGCTAGGAAGCTCTGTGAGGGGCCCACAGGAAGTGACTGGGTTTTTTTTGTTGGGCTCAAACCTTCATCTTCACAGGAGATGGAGTGGGTGGGGAGGTACCTGAGGTGGGAACCCAGGTATAACCTCTCAGCAGCCAGAATTGATCTGGGAAGAAGACTGCCCACTTCATCCTGTCTGAGATGGCCTCTGGGCCAAAGGTCAAGGAGAGAAGGTAGTTGGAGGAGGCCTAGGACCCTGGATTTTGAGGGTTCCCAGAGGGAAGACCCCACTGGATCTGCTGCTGAATGGGGCTGGCTCCCTGGGGCTGGCTCTTCTGCAGGTAGCCTCACCTCACTCTGGAGGCCAGGGGAGGCTGGGTACCGCTGCTGTTTGCCTAGCATGCACAATGGACTCGCTGTTTCTGGTGGCTTAGAGCATCTGCTGGAAGTGCTGAGCAAAGGGGAGGCTCTGTCTCCTCGTCTCCTCGTGGTCAGCACCTGCATGCACTTCGAGATACACCTCCCATGGGCACCTTTGGCCCTCCCTGGCATGGGGGATGAAGCTAGCAAGGCTGGGGGCCCCTGCTCCCACTCTGCCCACCTCAGTCATGCCCTCTGTTGTGGTGGGGAGTGAGTCTGCATGGGACTGATGCTGGGGGAAATTTCCTAAGCTCACTGTGTCCCTGCATGTCCTCAGCATCAACTCTCAGACTTGGACCCCAGAAAACACTCCCTGGGCTCTTCCCCTGCCAGAAGGAGCTGGTGCTGAATGTCCATAGGGGTTCATGCAGAGCTGGCCATGGGCTTACTCTGTGGTAGCCCAGGGGTCCCCATGGTGGTGGTGGCTTGGTGGGCTGGGTTCATGCGAGTCCAGAATCCCTTGCTCCCTTCAGAGAGAGTAAACCCATCGTCTCTGCCCAAACTGCACCCCAAGGCCACCCACCATAGTGCCTACCTCTTGGCTGTCCTCCCTGGTGCAAGAGAGCAAGGAAAATTCAATTACCGGTACCTTTTCTTTCAGTCTTCGTCGCAGCCTGTCTTTGGAAGACTGCAGTAGGGTGATTTTGGGGCGCTCCCCAATGTGCTCAAGAACACTGTCTTTACGCTTGCTTTCAGCCTCTGGCCCCCCTGGGGGATGTGGGGCTGGCCTCTCAGAAGTGGTTGGGGTTGGGGTACCAGGGCTGCGGGGAGCTTCAAGGCCACCATGCCCAGTCTCCCCTGGGCCGTCCTCAAGTTTGGGGCTCTCGATGGTCGCAGTCTCTTTGGCACTGCGGTGGGTGCCTGTCTCTCCTTTGTCGCCTGGTGGGTGCTTTGTGTTGCCGTGGTACCAGCGTCGGTTCTGGCTGTAGCCGTGGTGGGTGGGCCTCCCTGAGGGGTGGGGTCCGGAGCCACCCTGGTAGGATTTCTGGTGGTCCCTGTTGTGTTTGGCACTGCCTGGCTGGTGGTCACCATGCTGTTGGGGCTTGTTCCCCCCTGGAGGTCTCTGTTGTCGTCTGTAAACCAAAGTGGAAAGATAGAAAAGAAGGGGGTCACTAGGTGGGCTGGTTGAGGTCCTCGCATGCGAACCCTAGAACATGATCTTCATAGCCTGGTCCATTGGTCATTTTATCAACAAGCGGTAACTGAGAAATGTCTCAGAGCCATCAGAGAGCTGTGTGAGTGAGTCAGCTTTAAAAGCTAGGAAGCTCAGATTGCCCACCCTAGGGAAGAAAGTAGAGGAGGTCTGGATGATAGCTCAGTGGTAGAGGACTTGCCTAGCGTGTCCCCAGGCCTTGGTTCTGTCCCCAGCAGAAGGGAGGGGAGAAAAGACAATGCCCTGGGCCACATGCTTGGGGTGTTTTGTGACTTTATTTCTCTTCCTTTTAATTTTCAATTACTTTCAACCAATTGGCCCTATATCCTTCCACTTTCTTTGTTGATTGAATGTGGGTTATTTTTCTTATTGCCCAGAGGGGAACCTTGGAAATTCCCTGGCAGATAATACTTAATTCTTATAACTCTTGTGATCCTTATTTAGAATTTTTGTGGCATTGGGTAGCTATGGCCTATGAAATGTCCCTGAAGGATGGTTGACCAAACCCTTCCCAGCATACGTCTTGAGAGCGTCTCTTGTCATTTGTCACTTGCCATTTCAGGGACTTCCCTCTCTGTCCAGCAGCTGTCCCTCCGAGGGGAAATACTTTCTGTCTACCTGAGGTAGGAAGGAAGTCATTTCTACAACACTGGCCATCAAGGAATCCAGAAAGAATTCAGCTAGGACTTAAAGAGCTTCTGTTTTCACCCCTAGAAACATGGGGGGACTGGGATTCCACACCTGCCTGTGTTTTTTCTTTTAATTCAATTTAATTTTTGCTTTTGTGGTTTGAGGTAGGGTTTCACTCTAACGCCAGGCTGACATGGAATTGACTATGTAGTCTCAGGGTGGCCTCAAACTCATAGCAATCCTCCTACCTGGGCCTGGGATTAAAGGTGTGCACCACCATGCCAGGCCTCACACCTGCCTGTTTGGAGAAAGCTTGGAGCCTGCAGCCCTGCAAGGCCAGGATTGGCCAAGAGGCTGCAGCGGTAGCTGTCTGCAGTGTTGCACTGGCTGGGTAGACGTTCCTTTGGCATGTGAGAAGGGTCTTTTGTAGGTGGGAGGGGAAGCCAAGGAGCCTACCCCCAAGAATCCCCAGAGCCAAGACAACTGGGTTCAGAAGATGGGGGGCTTGATATGGAGCGATGGCAAGTGATGTCCACTGTGATGTAGGAGGCCAGGAAACAGGGCAGGTACCACCGGCCTTTGGCCTTGTGTGCAGGCAGACCCCTTCTTCACACACACACACACACACACACACACACACACACACTTTTTTTTCCTGTGCTAGGTAGGGATAGAACCCAAGGCTTTCAAGTAAGCAACCACCGAGCTGCACCCCAGCCTCCTTTCTTCCCCTTTGCAGATAAGTCAGCCAAGGCTCCTGGATTATGCCAAACCTGTCCACTCATTATGGGACCCAGAGACCACCTCTTGTCTGTCCTCCTTTCACGCTGAGGTCTAGTCCCCCAGGGGCATAGAGCTGGGTTCCCACAGAGACCAGCACAGGGGGTCTGCATCCTTCACCTGGGCAGTTGCTGAGAGGGCCTCTGGAACCAGACAGATTTGGGTCTGGGCCTTATTCCCTAGCCAACAAAGACCTAGGCTTCCCTGCTCTGGCCATCCACAAACATTTGCCAGCAGTGAGCTGGGCGAGCCAGCTAAAGCCAGTGCGCTCTCCTCTGTGTTTGCTGGCGCTGGGTTTCATTGATACCTCCGCCAGGGGCCAGCTGGCTACTCCTCAGGAGCCCTGTGGGTTTGGCCCAGGACAAGCTGCTTCTGCTCTCAGCCAGGGGTGAATGAGGAGGCTGCAGATATGTCAGAAATATATGTGCTCCAGCTTTGGGGACATCTTGCACCCAGCTTGGCAGTACGGTCAGCAAAAATGGCAAACGTCTTCCTCTCTGCCTGGTCACTGTCTGGTCTGACCGTTGCTCCCAGGCGAGGGCATGGCTTAGGGACAGCAAGACTCTCCTTGAGGTCCTGTCACACCTGCTACTAAGGCGAGAATACTTTTTTTTTTTGGTTTGAGAATGGAAATTGGGTCCTTTTCTACTGTTCATTTAGTCCATTCTTTCTTCTTCGGGTTCTGAAATCAGATGTTTTCGTCTGAGATTTTTCTCCCTTATAAAAAAATAAGAAAGTTCTCAGAACACCACAGCTGCATTTTGGAAGGTGGGTGTAAAGAGAACAACTTCACATTTGGTTTTAAAAAATGGTTTGAACAGTGGTCCGAATGGAGACAAACGTCTCTCCGCTCCGTTTCTTATTTCATAATAGTTCCCAACCAGATCTTCCAAGGGCCACTGCCTTATTATGGTTCTCTCCATATAATTTGTAGCTCTGCTTAAAAAATTCTGAAAGCAAAATTCCTGGGCAAGTGGTTTGTGAGCTATGCATGGGATCATGTTTCCTGCCTTCAGGAAAAGTGATGATGTTTCATTGCTAGCGTGGGCATTCGGTTCTTCCCACCGACACGGACCTCTTGTGCTGCCCTGTGCTGGCTGGTGCCTTCTCTGTCCCAGCACTAGGACAAAGCAAGATGGAGAAGAGAGCTAGGGACCCAGTGTTAGAGGCACTTCCGTGCAGCTGGAGGGCTGTTTAGCTCAATGTCCTCACACGGGACCCTCCATGCCAGCCCCCATTTGCAGAATGATGGGGGAATGTAGCAAGGGAAAGCGTGGAGGACTCTCTTCCCCTTGAGGGATGGGGGGCAAGTTCCACCCTTATGTCACACTGAAGACTCTTCAACACTTTGGGGTTATTTTTTTTCTTTCTCAGAATTTGTCAGAAATAGTTCAAAACTGATGCTTTTGTCAACCAGGGTAGACATTCCCTTAAGAAGTTTGGTATTTCACCACAAGGTCTGATCACTTGGAAACCAGATGACCACCTGGCCCATGGCTGCTCCCTATGGAGATGCAAGGGTCTCACCCTGAGAACCCTGTAGTCTCCCCAAGTGTGGAGCCAATGAATGAATGAACCCCTCATTTCCTTAATTAAATGTGTGGGATTCTATTCTCCTGGGAGGCTAATCTGAGTTGTCACTGGGATCACTGAGGACAACAGAGCCCCTGGGCCATTCTGAGGGCAGCTGGGGAGGTGTGTGTGTGTGTGTGTGTGTGTGTGTGTGTGTGTGTGTGTGTGTGAAGCTGTTCCTGTCCTTAAGGAGTCTCTCAGCACTGTCACTGTCATCTGACATTAAGACCCACCCAGAATGGCCCAGGATCTTGCTCCCTGACCCCCATGCTGCCCATCACAGTCACCATCTGCACCTGTCCACCTGACCCATTTCTGCTGCTCCAGGCCTGCTCTGGGGTCGTGAGGCCCGGGTGAGTGTGTGCTATTGCTGAGCTGCTATAGCCCTGATCTAGAGCCCTGGCCCAAGTCAC
>PVHP010013978.1:0-39981 GCA_004024765.1 Zapus hudsonius | reverse complement strand
TGGTGGGTGAGTAATAAGGCTGCTTTAATGTTGCGAGCTTAGAGGTCCTTGTGTCGAAAATCTTTGGTTCCTGTCTCAATGGCCTATCCTGTGTTGATTCAATGACTGTGGTTATAGGTCCCTTGTTCATCATTCATTGTCTGCTGAGTTCCTTATGGGTCCTCCCTGATATGACTGTGGTGGCTCCTCTCATGTCAGGTCAGGTTTTTAAAAATATTTATTTACAAGCAGAGATAGATGGATGGATGGATAGATAGATAGATAGATAGATAGATAGATAGATAGATAGATGAGAGACAGAAAGAATGGGCACACAGGGCTACCAGCCACTAAAATTCCATTTGCATGTGTCACTTTGTGCATCTGGCTTTATGTGTGTCCTGGGGAATCGAACCTGAGTTAATAGGCTTTGTCTGCAAGAGCCTTAACCTCTGAACCATCTTTCCAGCCGCTGGGATTTCTCTTATTTACTATAAAGTTAATTCTTTTTGCTGGTGTGTGTGGATGCACATATATCACATCACACATGTGGAGGTCAGAGGGCAACCTTGGGTGTTTGTCCTCAGTTGCCACATTCTTTGAGACATATTCTCATTATTTTGCCACTGCAAATACCAGTTTAGCTGGCTTATGAGCTTTAGGATTCTCTTGACTCAGCCTCTCATTGCCATAGGCACATTGGGAATACGGATGTGCGTGCTACTTATGTCCAGCTTTATGTGGGTTCTCGGATTCTGAACTTTGGACATCAGGCTTGCGCAGCAAGTGCTTTTAACCCTTCATACATCTCTGCAGCCCAAAGTTAATTCTTATAAACCTTCATTTTGTGTTGCTTTCCTGTTGTGTTAAACTGTGGTTTAGTAACTAATCTACTGTCTCATACAGTTACTCATTATTCTCATTGGTTTGAGTACCAGCTACCTTGCCTAGTCCCCAGAGAGTTCTTGGAGGGACACTGATTATGGCTCCTTCAAGAAGGGCCAGAGTTCAGATTGTCTGTGGATAGTGATGCAAAAGTCTTCTGCTATTCTTAAATCCCTGGAAGCTTGTTTTGGCTTTTGCCTCTTAGAACCATTTCAAGCATAAGTACTTGAAGAAGCTGGTCTCCTTATCAGTTGTTTTTAACACACATTCATAGTGCTCTAGTAGATGAAAGAATTGTTATGTCACTGATTCATATTTACAATAAAAGTCAGGAACTATCTGTGAATAATTCCATAATAAACATAGGTGGACCAGTATCTCTTTGACATATTCTTTGGCTATGTGCCCTACCCAGTAGTGGGATCATACAGTAGTTCTGTCTTGATCTTTTTTGTGTACCTTCATTCTATTTTCCATAAAAGTTGTACTTTACATTCCAAGTAACAGCATGCAAGAGTTCCTTTTTCCCAAATTTTTGCTAACACTTGTTATCTTTTGACTTTTTAATAGAAGCAGTTCAAAGAGAAGCAGGGCGATAACCTGTGAGGTCTCTAGTAGATGAGAGGAGAAAAGAAAGTAATTTCATTTTTAGATTTATGATAAATCTTGGAAGTTATGTTTATTGGAAAACTAACCAAGCACTTCCATGTATATGACTTTTCTTTTAATCATTAGAACAGCCACAGAGATCATGTCTTATGATAATCTTTCTTTTACTAACAAATCAATTCAGGTATACAAAGGTGAATTACATTGGAAAATACCTCTGCCAGATACACACATAGGTGCTCTCATTCACACAAATGCACACATGCCAGGACACATATATAATTGGACTTAGTGCTCAGTGTGTTTAACTTCTTAATTGGGTACCTGAAGCCATAGGTTGTACTTGGCAAAGCCAGCACTCTTCCCAAGCTCAAGGCACCACTTTTGGAAAAGGTACTCATGGGCTGGCTGGGAGCTTATTTGGTCGCCTGCCTTCCAACCATTCCTGTGCCTTTTCCTCAGAAGCTGCTGGCAGGGGAACATGGGAAGTTGGGAAGCCTCGAGGGGCATCTCATTCATTGCCACATGGCCCCTGCTATCATCTGCCCACTAAATGCCTCTTTGCCCTCAGGTAAAAATCTAACTGCAATTTAGGTAGGAAGGCCTTCCACATTGAGGCCTCAGAAGCCATTAGGCTTTTCTTTACCACAGAATTATAAAGACTTTTCATTCATTTATTCATTTACTTATTTGAGAAAAAGAGAGAGAGAAAAAAATGAGTGTGCCTAACCCAAGTTTGATTTCCCAGTACCTATGTAAAGCCAGAGGGCTGGAGAGATGGCTCAGCAGTTAAGGCACTTGCCCCCCTATGTAAAGCCAGATGCACAAAGTGATGCAAGCATCTGGACAATCCATTCTCAGTGGCTGTGTTGCCACTGTGAATGAACTCCAGACACATGTGCTAATTTGTGCATCCGGGTTTTACATGTGTACTGGGAAATCAAACTCCAGGCCAACCCACTCTGGCAGATTTTACAAGCAAGCGCCTTTAAACAATGAGCCGTCTCTCTATCCCAAACACTATTTATCACCAGTTTATGCTTATATATCTTATTTTCACCAATGACTCTTTGAAGTAGATGTTGAGTGATTTTTTTTATGTTTTTATCTTGAAAATTTATTAAATCATTTAACTTGTGACACAAGTAACTTTCAGATTGTCCATATCCATATTTTCACTTCTTATATGTTAGTAGTTCTGTGGTATATTGAAACATTGATTGATAAATAAGTAACCAAATGAACAGAAATATAGAAGACAAGTATGTTTAAAGCTTTGTAAGTCAATACAATGGTAAAATTAATTATAACTGGCCCCCCATACACATAATTTCCATCCTGGGTATGGACTGGCAGAATGAAACCAACAACCGTGAATAAGGATAGAAAGTGAGCCATGCCTTGTGACTAGAGAAGAACAATTTGTTGAGTCCTCTTGTGAAGTATTCTCTGTCCCTGACTCTACTTGTTTTCCAAGTGTTAAGATTGAGTAGGCAGCCAAATGTGTCAAAAAATATAATTTGGAAAGTCACTGATGGCTCTCCAAGGAGGATTCTTGGGCTCGAGAACACAGTTGTTTCTCTAGCACTGGTGGTGTCTAGTTGGAATGAGTCCTGGTCACGTGCTGACCTTGGTTTTCTCCCTTGTTGGGAGGCTGGGGGCGGGGATGATTTGTCCCAAATCAACTCTCCTGTATTTGCTGTACACTGATTTGTTTCTGGGTCTCCTGGCCCTTCTTGTTCAGAAAGACTGGTGATGCTCAGAGAGGCAGTGTAAACACCTCAATATGGCCCTTTCACCTCTTGTGGCCTGTGACCTGGGAGCAGAGGTCAAAATATTAGTCTATTTGCCCCGTGATGCTAGTTGACTTTGGCTGCTACATCAATAGTTAGACACTTAGGAAGCAAGTTACGTCAGTGACAGGGATAGACATCTCATTCTGGATTTGGCTGGTGTCTGAAAAGCAGCTTGAGATCTTCAACTGGTTCACAGGTGTAGCGATTGGTCTCTGGCTCTGGCTCCTGTGGAGTCCTGTGGGAAGTGTGCCACTTTTTGACCCTGGTGTGATGAATCCAAGAATCTATGCCTGTAACCTTGACAGCCATGGGAGTAGACAGAATGACAGGGTAAGGGCCCTCCCAGGTAGGCTCTAGGGAGGGGATTTCCCTGAATGCCCTTACTAAAACTAAGTCTCCTGGGCAGAAAGCAGGTGCCCTGGTGCTATCTTGCTCAGGACTTGTCCTTTTTAATTCTGAAAGGACCTGTTGAAACTTAGCTTAATTAGTAACCTATCAGTTGGGTGGTCTCTGGATCATGTAACATATCCATGGAAAGAAAAGGTCTACCATATAAGGCTTCAAAGGGAGTCAGTCCCAGGTGTCCAGTTGTGTTCCTTAATCGAATTAAGGCTAGCAATAGCAGTTTTGTCCAGGAGGCCTGTGCCTCCTGCTTTAGCTTACTTAGATGTCTTTTTAAAAGGTCATTTAGGGCTGGAGAGATTGCTCAGCGGTTAAGGCACTTGCCTCCAGTGCCTAAGGCCCCGGGTTCAATTCCCCAGGACCCACATAAGCCAGACCCACAAGGTGGTGGCCCTGGTGCGCTCTCTCTCTCTCTCTCTCTCTCTCTCTCTCTCTCTCTCTCTCTCTCTCTCTCTGTATCTCTCTCTGCTTGAAAATGAATAAATAAAATATTTTTAAAAAAGAAAACCTTTAATAAAATAAAAGGCCATTTATCTTTCTACCTTTCCAGATGATTGGGGGTGCCAAGCACAGTATAGATTAAATTGTATCCCCAAGGCCCTGAAGACCTTTTGAGTAACTTCTTCCTTAAAGACTGGCCCATTGTCACTCTGTATACTCTTTGGGATCTTGGAATGATTTCATCTAAAAGGGCTTTTATTACTTCTTGTGCCCTTTCTGTCCAGCAGGGGAAGGCTTCCACCCATCCTGTAAGGGTGTCTACCCATACTAGCAATAAGTGGGTCTTGGGACCACCTGGCAAATGAGTAAAGTCTATTTGCAAGTCTTCTGGATATCTCCCTTGCCTTTGATTTCCAGGAGGAGGCAGGTGGTTATTACGAGGGTTAGTCTTTTGACAGATCTCACATCTTTGAGCTATTTGAGCCATAGTGCTAGTTATTCCTCTGCCCACAAACATTCTCTTTGTCAGCTGAATTGAGTTTTCTCTCCCTAGATAATACATGTGATAGATTTAAAAACTTTCCATTGTAAGGATTTGGGCAGCCATAAACGCTTATCAGAAGCAACCCACCATCCACGATGATCTAAAGTGCATCCATCCTGTGCCTTCGTGGCCTCCTGTGGAGTATATTGTGGCCTTTCAGGTGGAAGGAGAGCATCTTCCCATAGAAGGGGAAACATCCCTTCTATTTTTCGGCTGCAGCTTTGGCTTCAGAATCTGCAAGATAGTTTCCTAGAATTATTGCATCATCACCCTTTGATGCCCCTGGCAGTGCAGGACTTCCTCACGAGGAAGTAGGATTGCCTCTAAGAGGTTTAGGATCTCCTTAGAGTGTTTAATTGGAGTTCCTGAAGCAGTTAATAAACCCCTTTCCTTCCAAATGGCTGCATGAGTGTGTAACACCAAGTAAGCATACTTAGAATCAGTATATATAATTACACTTTTTTCTTTGCTAAGGGTTAGGGCCCTGGTTAATGCTATTAGTTTTGCTAGGTGGGCACTGGTGTTAGCTGGCAGTGGCCCAGATTCAAGGGTCTCATATTCTGTCACCACTGCATATCCTGCCCTTCCATTTTGAACAAAAGAACTCCCATCTCTAAATAATTGGAGATCAGGATTGTCTAAAGTTTGGTCCCTGAGATCTGGTTTGGCAGCATAGGTTTCTAGCAAGACTTCTTCACAAGAGTGTTCTAATTCCTTCTCATCTGGAAGGTAAGTGGCAGGGTTGAGAGAAGAGCAAACCTTAAGGTTTATTTCAGGTCCTTCCATCATGAGAGCTTGGTATTTTATTATTCTGCTATCAGATAACCACATATGCCCCTTTGAGTTAAGAATGCTCCCTATGTCATGGGGATTATGCACAGTGAGAGGCCTTCCCAAGGTTAACGTATGTGCCTCAGGAATCAGCAGTCCCACTGCTGCAATAGCTCTCAAGCATCCAGGCCATCCCTTAGCCACTGTGTCCAATTCCTTGCTAAGATACCCCACTGGTTGGGGAGTTGTCCCCCTGAGTTAAGACTCCTAGAGCAATGCCTTTTCTCTCTGTTACATAGAAGGAAATCCTAGGTTAAGTGGGTAACCCCAAGGCAGGGGCCTGAGTTAGGGCATCTTTTAGCTGTTTGAAGGCACAGGCATGCCTCAGGTTCCCATATTAGGGGTGCTGAGGGACATTTTTTTGTCTCCTTAAGAAGCTGGTATAAGGGTCTTGCTAGCTCTACAACCCCAGGAATCCAAATTCTGCAAAACTCCGTGACTCCTAGGAAGGCCCTCAGCTGTCTTACAGTCTGAGGGAGAGGATAAGCTAGGATTGGCTGAATCCATTCAAGACTCAAACTATGCTTTTCCCCTTCTAATATCATTCCCAAATAGGTGACTTGATGTTGACATAGCTGAGCTTTTTTCTTTGATATTTTGTATCCCTGACTAGCGAGGAAGTTGAGAAGAGCCTCAGTTTCTCAAGAAATTATTTCTTCAGAGGCCCCATCATCAGCATATTGAAGCAAAGTGGTCTCAGGACTTATCCAGTCTAAGAGGTCCTGTGCCAAGGCTTGCCCAAACAGATGAGGGCTATCTCAGAAGCCTTGAGGTAGGGCAGTCCATGTTAATTGGCCTGTCTTCTGGGTTGGGTCCTCAGAGGCGAAAAATAGCTGGCTATCAGAATGTAGAGGGATACAGAAAAAAGCATCCTTTAAGTCTAGCACTGAATAGTGGGTAGTTCCTAGGGGAATTTGAGTTAAGAGAGTGTAAGGGTTAGGCACCACTGAATGAAGTGGAATTACTGCTTCATTAATTAATCTGAGATCTTGAACTAATCTCCATTTATTAGGTCCCTTGCATATCCCAAGAATGGGAGAATTATATAGACTAGAACATTCTTTTAGGAGTCCCTGCCTCTTTAGGGACATAAATATTGGTCTGAGCCCCTCAATTGCATTTGGTTTTAAGGGATACTGTTTCTGGTGAGGGAAATAAGAGGGGTCCTTAAGCTGTATATGGACAGGGGTGGCAGTAACAGCTCATCCTACAGTCTCACCATCTGTCCAAACTGAAAGATCAACATTTTCTTCTATCACAGGAAGGCATAAGTTTTCCCCTGGGGGTAAAATCATTTTTACATGACAATTGAAAAGAATATCTCTTCCCAGTAAGGGGGTAGGCATTTCTGGCACTATAAGGAAAGAGTGCTGAAAGAGATAATCTCCCCATGAGCAAGCCAAAGGCTCCATGAAAAACTTTTCAAATCTGACCTGAGATGCCTCTAAAGGCAGCTATGCGGTTGGATCTAAGTCCAGGATAGAAGTCAGGGACTGAAAATCAAGCACCTGAGTCAATGAGGAAATATATGATCTGGGTTTCCACCTGTATAGATACCCAGGGCTCCTCCAGGTGGACTGAAACTACAGGAGCCTGTGTATAAAGCCCCAGGGCCCGGCAACAATCTGTTGAGGGTGGTGACCTTTGGGCCTTTTTATTTAAGGGGCATTTAATCTTTTTTTTTTCTTTTTCTTTTTTATTTTATTCATTTTCAAGGAGAGAGAGAGAAAGAGAGAGAGAGAGAGAGAGAGAGAGAGAGAGAGAGAGAGAGAGAGAGCACCAGGGCCACCACCTTGTGGGTCTGGCTTATATGGGTACTGGGGAATTGAACCTGGGGCCTTAGGCACTGGATGCAAGTGCCTTAACCGCTGAGCCATCTCTCCAGCCCGGCATTTAATCTTCCAGTGATTCCCTTGGCATTGAGGGCAAGGCCCTGGAGGAAGCCTAGCAGTGGTTCTCTTGGGACAGTTTTTACAAAGATGTCCCTTTTGGTTACAAAGGAAACAGGTCCTGTTGAGGCCTTTTGGGTGGGTATTTCCCTGAACACTCTTCATTACTGCTATGATTTCCTGATGGTGTTTGTCCTTTTTCTTTTCCTTTTCTATCTCTCTTTTTTCCTTTTCTTCCTCCCTTCTTTCCTTTTCTGCTTCCCAACTATAATAGACAGAAGTTGCAGCTTGAAGCAACTGTACTAAGTTTTTGTTTGGTTCAGCCATTAACTTTTGTAACTTTTTACGAATATCAGGTGTGGACTAGGTTAAGAATTTATCCTTAAGAAGGATTTCTTCCTCCAGAGTATCTGGAGTTATGTTAGTATGACTTCTAATTGCCTCCTTAAGTCTCTGGAGGAAGGCAATTGGTAGTTCCTTTTCCTCTTGCATTATTATGGATAACACTATAGTTTAAAGGCTTTATCTTAGCTCTACGAAGTCCCCCTAAAATATAGTATATAAAATGTTTTTGATTCCAAGCTCGTTGTTTATCATTTTCTGCCCAGTTAGGACTGTTTGTGGGTATTGCCTCTGCCCTTGTGAGGAGTCTAAGATCCCTGACATTATGGGTTTCAACATGAGCAGCATAATATTCATTCCCTATTGCTACTGCCTCAGTCTGTACCCTCTGTCTCTCTATAGGAGTTAAACTCTGATCCAATATCAAGGTTAAATCCCTCCAGGTTAATTCATACTGTTTAGTAAGTTTATAAAATACATCATAATAATGATCAGGGTCTATAGAAAAATTGCCCAATTCATGTTCTATCTCCCTTAGCTCATTTATAGATAAGGGTCTATGGACATAAGTGATTCTTTGTCCTACTGGTGTCTCCTGTAGAGAACATAATCCTGGAGGGGCAGTAGGTATTTCCCTTGGAAACACCTCTTGGTCCTGACATTTAGGTTCTGTTGGGTATGGATGGCAGGGATCAGGGAGAGTTAGTGAAGGGGGAATTGGATATGCCTTTTGGGGGTTCACAGTCCTCAGAGTGAGGAACCTCAAAGTCAGCTGGTGGGGGAAGCTCTAGGCTAGTTTCCTTAGTAAGTTCTGAAGTCTCGTTAGAAGGCTCAGAGGTCACCCTTGGAAGTCTGGGTGTCTCCTTAGAAAACTCTGCAGTCTCTGCAGGAGGCTTAGGGTCAGCTTCTAGAGGAGCTGGAGGGTTAGGAGCGTTTGGGATACCTATACCAGTTGGGGTGATCAGGCCCAACTGGTAGTTAGTAGCCCACTCAGGATGGTCACAATTATGAAATAATAATTGTACATATGACACCTCAGTCCATTTCCTCATCTTTCTACAGAAATGATCAAGTTCGACTATCATACTGTACTTAAAGCTGCCCTGTGCTGGCCATGTTTCTCCACCTTCTAAAGGATATTGTGGCCAGTCCTTTTCACAGTAGATAATTAAAGCTTCTTTCCTAAAGCTCAAGGGTCTAAGTTGGCTCAATTTTCAAGTATGGAGGCCAGAGGAGATTTAGGATTTGCCTTGGAAGCCAAATGTCCCATCTGAAATGACAATGGAGGGAAAAAAAAAAGAAGCAGAGTTCTTAAATCAGAATGTGCCTGGTTCTGATTCACATTTCTGTAGTAAAGAGAGGCACCTCTTTAGAACCGGATTTGGGACTAGAGGCTTGGGGTGGCCCCTGTAGCCTGGAATCCAAATTAGTTTGTCCCAAATCTAAGAAGACACATAGTGTGTTCTGTGTGTTTTCTTGCAGCAAGGAGAGTTCCCTTAGAATGGCCATGACTCACATTCTAAAGGCCCAGTCTCCAAGCTTGATTTCTCCAGCTCTCCCCAGCATGAGTCCCATATCATGGCATATGGAAGCACCTGAGGCATGGGTCAGATGACCAGTATAGAGATACACAGACTCTTGTCTTTTAATTCATCTGATTGCTCAGCTAGGGAGGTGGCTTGGGACCTCAGATGTAGGTCCCCTGTCTATGCGTGTTTCAGTGTGGCCTTGGGACTATGGGTTTATTGCTTCCTTTCTCTAAGGAACCCTATAGTTATTACGTTAAGCCTAGGCATGTAAGTATGGTTAACCTGTCTGCCCTAAGATATCCCTTGTTGGAATTAAGAATATCACACCCAGTATATTCCATTATTTATTAGCATCTCTTATAAAAGGAAATTGAGCCCATTTCTCTTCTGTATTCTTCTCATCACTTCCTCTATCACTTACTCCTTATATTCTATTATCCTTTTAAGGTCCCTCTGCAATCCTTTCTATATTTCTCTCAGTTCTTGAGAGATATCCCTCCTTAATAATATCCTTACTTAGTACCTTCTAAAAATACCATTCTTTCTTTTTCCTTTATTAAAGTTCCACTGAAATTCCTTCTTATTAAACACACCATAACATATCTAGCATTCACAATTTCCATTTATAAAATTATATACAACCTTTTGCAAAACAGTTTAAAATAGGAAGCAATTATAAAGGAAGAAAGGAAAAAAATTATAAGAGTGCATTTTATTATCCCCTTTTGACCTCTAATGTTTTGGCTTTAGTATTTCTATCTCACCATAAACCTTTCTTGGGATTCAGGAATCCTGGAGAAATATGTCAAGCACATTAGAAATTAATGTTACACATTGAGGAAGTTATCTTTGTGAAATCAGTTTCCGTGCATCAAAAGCTGGAATAGTGAAGCGGGGTTTCTCTGATTAAGAAATAAAATTGGTTAATTAGATGCATTGTTTAGAAAAATCCACAAGGTGGCACTGTTGCCCTGTAGGTCCACGTGGCTGTCACCATCTTGGGTGTGTAAGTGTCCAGGTGGGTTGGCCATTTTGGTTGCGGCCTGCCATTTTAAGTTACCATGGAAACTGCATTTGTTCCCTGTTACCCAAAATGGGCCATGGGGCCTCAGTGCTGAGTGCCTCTAGCCAGTAAGCGGAGGCCCTGGGTCCTCCCAGCAAATGCATTTTCCTGTTCCCGTGCCAGGTGGCGGCAGCTCTGATCTGCACACCCCTCTGCAGGCTCTGGTTCCATGTCCCACCTCCTCTGCCCAGCTGATCCCATCTCTGCCGTCCATTAGGCTGGAGCACCCAGCGCCCATGGTTCCACAGTCCCTTCCGGTTGCCCGGGGTCTTGTAGCCCTGCCCAGGCCCCCACAGGCACCTTGGGCTCCAGCTTGGCTGGTCTGGGTGGCCCCATGCAGGCGTGCAGTTAAAGCACCATGGGAACAGTTGAAAGAAAAAAAAATTAAAGTGGGAGAGAAAGAGAAAGTTTCCATCTCCTTATGGGTCAGAATAAATGTGGTAATTCTTAGACCTCGGTAGGGACCTCCATAAAATGATACGATAAATGATAACTAATATAGTAAATGACACGGAGAGAATTTTTGGAATTCCCCCTCCTCTCGTGTCCTCTGATGCAAAAAGAATTATACACAGGGACAGAAGTAAATCTTTTTACACACATTTATTCTGATTAATATTTAATTGGGAAAAGGAAAAGTGGGATGGAAAGGCAGACCAATCACCATGTGGTTCGTGAGGTCATAAAACATTCACAAGTTGCATAAATCACCCAAAAACAGTGAAGAAACGAAATAACACCTGTAATGGTTAACTTTTGTTGTCAACTCGACCTTTCAAGTAATCTTGGGTGGGTCTCTGAAGATGTTCACAGGAAGGCAGGGTCTCAGTAGGGGGCAGGATGTAAAGAAGTTCAAAGAAGCTAAAACTAAACATCCTTTCCTGTGTGGGCAGTACAAGAAGGAAATTCCAGAGACTCAGGAAGCCATTAAGTCTGGGGAAGGGTTGCAAGACCCCACCCTAAGGTTATATAAAGGGAAGAAATTCTCTCTGTGGCCCTCCTGCCTGTTTGCTGTTGTGTGTGTGGTGATGTTGATGGGTTTGTCTCTCTACTTGGACCTGTGAAAGAGGACCAGCCTCTTTCACTTTTATGGGACTTCCCCTGGATCTATAGCTTCAATAAATGTTTTCTTCCCATAAACTGTGCCTGGTTTGGAGATTCATCCCAGCAACATGTGGCTAACTGCGACAGAGTGAGAGGAGAGAGAGAGAAAGTTTCCATCTCCTTATGGGTCAGAATAAATGTGGTAATTCTTAGAACTCGGTAGGTAGACCTCCATAAAATGATACGGTAAATGATACCTAATATAGTAAACGACACGGAGAGAATTTTTGGAATTCCCCCTCCTCCGAGTTTGTGTCCTCTGATGCATAAAGAATTATACATAGAGACAGAAGTAAGTCTTTTTACACACATTTTTTTCTGATTAATATTTAATTGGGAAAAGGAAAAGTGGGATGGAAAGGCAGACCAATCACCATGTGGTTCATGAGGTCATAAAACATTCACAAATTGCATAAATCACCCCAAAAAGTGAAGAAACGAAGTAACACATGTTAAAGAAAATTTCCCTTCTCTCCCCCCTCTCTGATCTCGAGATCAGAGAGGGCGAAAAGATAGCACTCACCAGCCTGGTCCCAAGCACTTCCCTGCCAGCAGTCTGGACAGAGGAAAAAGTCAAAAGCCTCTCTCCCAAGTTTAAGTTCAGACTTTTAAAGATTTCCTTGCTGGGGGGAGTGGTCAGCTGTGGCCTGGGAGTGTAGCGTGACATGACATCATCTGTCTGAAGCCATCCCTCTCTGCCTGTGGGTTGTCTTCCTCCTAACCCCTCTCATCAGAGTTGTTAGCTACCAACAAGTACTTTGTAATAGAAAGGGAAGAAACATCTGCATAGATTAATAGACATATGGAATCTATTTGCATAAGTATCATCTCCATAGTTATTGGGGAGATGAGGATCTGAATGGCCTATGGCATGAATGAGAAATTGGAGAAATGATGAAACCAAACTCTTTCTGTAGTTCCTTTTTCACAAAGTGTCTAGTGGTCCCTCTGGTACCATTTCCTTGTCTAGGTTTATATTTGTGACTGACTTGAGGAACAATCTAAGTATCTGTGTTGCTTTCTTTCTAGATATAGGAGTAGGTCGTAGATTGATTATGCCTTCAGGAAAAGGACTTGTCTTGATATCCCTATATTGGAAAACGCATAGGCTCTGATATTGGCTTCAGTGTCTCTCTCACCTGTGGGCCAATAGTGGCCCAATTGACAAATAGCTAAACTTTTCTGAACCATCTTTTAATATCTATGATAAAAATTTAAATACAATGATATGTCACTTGTGGCAAATGCTAACTTTTCCTTCATTGTATGTATGTCTACTGCTCTCCCCTGAGCTCATTGATAGCACAAAAGGATTTGTTGGTAGAAAGGTAAAGTGAGATTAGAATATGGTAATCCAATCAATGACCATATTTTCTCTTTTTATCCTCAGTAATAAAATGGTACAGAAGAGTTTCTTGTGTGAGTTTTTTTTCTTTTTCAAGGGGTTGAGATACTTTTAAATAAATATTTTAACCATTCAGAAAAAGATTAATAGTGGCTTCCTTTTGCAATACTAACTTTTTGGCATAGTTGTTTCACGTAGTTTTTTTTTTTTTAATGTGTGTGTGTGTGTGCGCGTGTGTGTGTGTGTGTGTGTGTGTGTGTGTGTGTGTGTGTGTGTGAAAATAAAACATTGCAAATAAAACAAGTTTTTTTTTGCTCAAGTTCCATCCTACACTCTGCCTCCCCTTAGAGGTAATCACTGTTATCTATTTGGTATTTATCATTTTCACATGTTTATTTTTTGTTGCATGGAATATGGCAGTAAACCTGTATGATGTCTTTTGCATGTTTTAAAACTGTATAAATGGTTTCATGCTGCATATCTCCTTCATTTGCATAATTTTATTCAGTGTTTCATGGCTGAAATTTGTTCTTTTTGACTGCCGTACTGTATTCTGGCTCTGGCACAATTCATTTATCCATTTTCCTGGCTAAAAATATTTAAATTTTTTTCAGCTTTTTGTATCTTTAAATTTGGTGTGTGTGAATGTGTGTGAGCATGTTCATGTGTGTGAGTGAAGGTCGAAGAGCAACCTTTAGTTCATTCCTTTTCTTTCACCTCATTTGAGGCAGAGTCTCTTATTACTCACTGCTTTGTTGGCAAGTTTCTAGAAAGTTCCCTTATCTCAGCCTAGGTACATTGAGGTTGCCAAAGCCCTCTGCAGCTTCTGGTTTTTATGGAGGGACTAGGGAATTGAAGGAAGGCACCCAGAGTTGTGCAAGTGCTTTATCTACTGAGCAGCTCCCCTGCCTTCTCTTTCAACATTTTGTTACTGCAAACAATACTTCTGTAAGCATACTTGGGAATGCCTTTTAGTACTTGGAAATGACTTTTTCTAGGTGTATGTGCCTGAGAAAGGGGTCATGAGAATGTGTGATATATCAGTCTCATTTGGATGCTTCCTGATTGCTCAATGAATTTGATTCTAATTTACATTTCTACCTAAAGGAACTGTCCTATTGGCCTAAGTCCTCAGTAATATTGATGTCATTAGACATTTTCCTTTTGCCATTATAATGAAGGGAATGTGTTATCTTGTTTTAATTTGCATTTCTGTGAAAGCTGATAGGTTAAGCATTTTTTTTTTCTTTAACCATTTCATTTTCATCTGTGAATTGCTTATTCATACCTTTGGCCCTTTTTTAAAAAATATTTTATTTATTCATTTTCAAGCAGAGAAATACAGAGAGAGAGAGAGAGAGAGAGAGAGAGAGAGAGAGAGAGAGAGAGAGAGAGAGAGAGAGAGAGAGAGAGAGAGAATGAGCTCCAGGGCCACCACCTTGTGGGGCTGCCATATGTGGGTCCTGGGGAATTGAACCTGGGGCCTTAGGCACTGGAGGCAAGTGCCTTAACCTCTGAGCCATCTCTCCAGCCCTTTTGGCCCTTTTTTTAAAATTTGTTTTTTGACATTTTCATAACTATTACATTTTGATCACATGTAACCCACATTACCCTTCCTCATTCTCCTCACTCCCATTCTGTTCCCTCTTCTCATCATCACTAGTTGCTGTGCCATGGAATAGAATTGTTCCCTTTCCCTCTCAACCTTTTACTGTCTTTTTAGCTTATTAGGGGTGGGAATGCCTCCCAAATCTGTAACAGAATGTTAACTAGTGCCACCTCCTTCAGCCCATTGTTTAAAAAATTTTTAATCTAACTTTTTAATGTTATCTTTGGATATGCAGGAGGTGTCATTTTCATGTCATTTACATGGTCTTTTTCCTTGTGGTTGAGTGAGCTCCTGAAATGTGTTGCAAATGGCTCTTCTCTGAATTATGTTCTATTCTTTATTGTCTACAAAATAGCTTTTTAAAACTTTTCACATTTAAGACTGAGTTATATAAGTTATATAAAATGTGGTACACTTTATTTACATTGCTAAAAACCCAACCTTGCTGATTTTACCACATATCTCCTTAGAAAAATCTGTATTTCAATGTAATAAATGCATGTCTAAAATTCTAATTTTTACTAGAAAGCTGAAATGTTAATCAGTAGTCACATCATCTATGGGTTGTTTTCCTTGAAGTGCCATTCTTCCTTTGCTTCCACTGGGTGATTTGCTGAAGGCACTCTGTATCATTTTTAAAAAAAGCTATCTTTGTCTTGTGAAGTACTCTCCTGTATCTTTCTTATCTATTTAATTACTCTCATTATCCTTCCTTCTACTTTGTTTGAAATTACTAACTTGTTCTTTTGTTAACTTTTGAGTAGACCTTATTAATTTCTAACACATATTTTAATTTAGTTTAAACATAGTTCTTTGTTCTTCCTTTCAGTGAAAAGAGTATGCTTTTTTTTTTTTGCTTATTTGCTTTTTGGTAAGTGTATATTTTGTGTGTGTTTGTGTGTACATGAATGCGTCTGACTTTGAGAGTGTAAATGCTAAAGGTACACCTGAAGGTTAGATGACAACCTTAGATGTGTCAATCCTTGCTTTCCACATTGAAGTAAGGTTTCCTATGATTCACCAGTATGTCTCCCAGGCTAGCTGGCCAGTGAACATCTGGGAGATTTTCTAGTCTCTGCTTCTCTTCTGGCCCAGCTGTGCTGGGGTTACAGACACTAGCACTGCACTATTCAGCTTTATGTGTGGATTTGGGATCCAAACTCAGGTACTCATGATTTATTCACTGAGCCATCTGCTTAGCCCTGGTCTGAATACTTTACTCCTCACCCTTTGCAATGTGACTGGCTGTGCCTTCTGTAGAGTTACCTCTCTACTGTTTACCCCATTCATGCTAGGACTGTCCATTGGTTTACCTTAGCCAATGGAAAGGGAGGAGCAGGATACATACCATATACAAGGAAGATCTGTACTTGAAGGGTATTTTATCAAATATAAATATAGCCACCTCTGCTATATTTTCTTCCTCTCTATCTTAGCTTATGTCTCTTGTTGGCAGCATGTAGTTGGGCCTTGTTTTGTTGTTATTCTGGTGTTATCTTATTTTGCCATTGTATCTTATAATCGATGAATCCAATCCTTTTATACTCAGTTTATTATTCATTGGTGAGAACTTAGTGCTATTTGATTTTCATTTTTTCTTATTTTGTTCCTGTCTTCCTTGTCTACTTTTGTGATTTGATGGTTTTTGTACTGGTTCTTTTCTCTTTATTCAAGAACCTTTAAAAATTATTCTACATCTGTGCTAATTTTCTTGCTCTTTTTCTTCTCTCTTGAGAAAAGAGTGTTTCAGAAAGGGATTACACTTTCAGGTTAGGTCCTAGAATGAAAAGACACAGAACAAAGTTAAGGACAGTCTGCAGGTATCAATGTGGAATTTAAATGAGTAAGAAACAACCTCTATAAGTGGCTCAAATTCAAGAGATATTTGATACCCAGGATAGCATGGCCAAAAATAGACAACATGTTTCATCTAAAGAACAGATTTCCCATATGCATACATCCATAGGAAGCCATAGAGTTTAGATGCTGGTAACTTTTAGTTTAGAAGCAAGCTGATAGACATAATCTATTTATTATGGGAAGTATTTGACAATGAAAAAGTTAGAGAACTCCATACAATTCCTGACAGGAATAGACCATTGAAAAGAGAGGGAGTACCATTGACACAGATTTTTTTCCAGTTAATATCAGATTCTAGAAACAAGGTTCTTGTTAAAGGTATTTGTCATGGAGATGATAAGAGCCTAATAAAAATAACACAGCATGAAATTGTAGTTTTCAAGAGGAAGCAATAAATGGTAATTTGTGCCTCTGAGTCGTCCTGCAAATGTCCTAACTGAAAGTTGAAGGACTTGACTCCTGGGAAGGTAGCATTTATATGGGAAATAGTAAAGCCCCGAGGGACACTGAAAGTATCTTAGAGACTTGATCCAGAAGTTACTGACCCAGATAATTGTCTGAATATGATTTATATCTAGCAGATATATATTTAAGAATCATGGTTTCCTGTATTTTCTCTTAATTAAATATATTTGCTTAAATTAAAAATAGAAAAATACAGATAATGAAATTACATCGATGTTCTTGACATAGGATGAATGTTGTTAACATCATATCAGATTTGTTGTGAGTTCTTTATATTTAAAAAGAATTGTAGTTGAATCCTTCCCTTGCCTAGTCTTCCTACCATCCGTTTCCTCTAACCATAGGCCTTTAAAATCTAGGATTTGATGATCTGTGTAGCTCATGTTTATTTATTTTCCACAAACTCATGATCACTTCTCCTGTCTAACACTTTCATCTGTGTGACTTACAATTTTCCTTCTCTCCCCTTTGTCCTGTTCTCTAGCAGGTCAGCCTTCTCATGTTCCATAGATACACAGAAACACTCCCATTTCAGGGGCTTTGTAGTAACTCTTTTCTCTGATAGAATAATGTTCCCTTATGTCATGGTTTGATCCAGGTGTCCCCCACAAACAAATGAATGTGTTCTGATAGATCGATCCTCAGCTGATGGCAGTTTGGGTTTTACAACCTCGATGAAGCTGTGTTGTCAGGGGCGGGCTTATGAGGGTTATAAGCCAGCTTCCCCTTGCCAGAGTTTGGCACACCTTCCTGCCGCTGTTTGCAGTGCTGTAGCAGAGGTGATGTCCAGCCCTCTGCTCATGCCATCGTTTTCCCTGCCAGAATGGAGTCTCCCCTCGAGTCCGTAAGCCAAATAAACCCATTCCTCCACAAGCCGCTTTTGTTTGGGTTCTTCCTGCGCAGCAACTAGAAAGCTGACCACAACACCCTAGGTCTTTGCTTAAGTCATCAAGAAGGGTAATCCAGGCCATACCATTTAAAATAGCAATCCATGCCCCTCAGCCCCACTCCCAATTTTCCTTAATTTTTCTGTACCACTTTTGGTAACAGTGTTGAATATGCTTGGGCTTAATGGACATTACAGGATTTTGCCTTTTGCTCAGGGGGAATGGAAAATAAGACTTTTGGATACAAAAGTAATATGACTATGTTTTAAAGGAGTGACTTTGGGTGCTATGTGATTAATAGACAGTATGTGAACTAGGGTAATAGCTCAAACCACTGAGGACTTTTCCATAAGTCACGGGAGACCAGAGCAGTAGAAAAAGTGGTGAAAAGTAGAGAGGTTCATAGTTTGAAGGTAGATGCTACAGAATTTGCAGATGAATTAAATGAAGAGCAGGAGACAATAAGAGGAATAAAAAAATATTGCCTAGTTCTTGCCTAAGCCTCTGCAAGGCCAGTGTTACTACCCTAAAGGATGACACCAGGTGTGGTAGTTTGTATGTCCTCCATAGACTCAGGTATTTTATTAAAATTGAATTTGCAGCTTTAGCTCCTAACAAGCAATGTCCTCATTGTGGGGAGGGGGAGGCTCACTAGGGACAGATCTGAATTGCTGCCTAAAGGTATGCAGAGAGGTTTGGTTTCAAGCTCTGGATGTGCTTGCTTGTGGTGCTGGCTGTTTAGTCGTATCTCTCTGCTTGGATTTCTGAATGGAATCCAGCTTCTTCAGCTGTTTTATGGAACTTCCCCTGGATCTATAAGCTTGAAATAAACCTTTCCTCCTATAAACTGTGTCTGATTTGGATGATCATCCCAGCAATATGGAACTGATGACAGCATCTAGTCTTTGTCTAAGCCTCTGCCAGGACAGTGTTCCCACCCACAGAGTAACAGCAGTTGTAGTGAAGATTGGAAGGTAGGATTAGGATTTTCAGCTGTGTTGATCTCTAGATGTCTGTTAGACATCCACATGGAGATGCTGAAGACGTGGTTGAATATATGAGTCCATAGTTTGTAGAGAAGTCTTAGTGGAGTATAAATCTAGAAGTCACCAGTTGCATAAATTGTATTTAAAGAAATGAAGTCAGATGAAATTATAAAAGGAGTGTGTATAAAAAAAGAAGAAACAAGGACTAAAACCTGAATGTTGCTAACATTAACAAACTGAAGGAAGAATCAGCAATGGGAAACTAAGATGAACTTCTGAAATAAGAGGGAGGAGTCATAATCATACAGTGTCTGGGAGGCCAACTAAGGAAAGGTCATCATGGAGGAAGTAATCAGTTGTGTCAGGTGATGCCTAGTGTCAATAGAAAGGTGACAACTTCCCTTTAACCATGAGAATTATGTCTGACTGAGCAGCTTTAATGCCACCATGTGGGGTAGAAATCTGGCTGGAGCGAGTATGAGAATGGTTAGGGGTGTATTAAACACAGGGGTAGTATCATTATTATTCAATGGCAAGAACCCATGCTCCTCAATAACCATGCTAAAAGCATCTGAAGTCAGCTTTGATCTGAGGCATCATTTATTCTGTAGAGAGATTTGCTTCTTCATTCTGTTTCCTGATTCTTTAATTCTCTTCAGCTATATGCTGAGCTGTATATTGAGCTTTTTATTATGTAACACAATTTATAAAATTTATATTATATGTAACATATGCTTAATATGTATTTCATATTTATTTGTTTGTTTTTTGGTTTGGGGTTATTTTGTTTTGTTTTAATACTGGGTCTCATGTATCCCAGACTGGCCTTAAACTCCCTATGTATTCAAGGATGGCTTTGAGCTCTTGATCTGCTTCCCAAGTTCTGGGATGACAGGCATATGCCACAATGCCCAGTTACAATATTTTCCCAAGTTAAAATCACTTTTGCCTGGCATGGTCTTCATTACCTTCCCCCAAGAGACTGAAATCCTTCAGAATGTACTCATGTGCGTTTTCATTCAGTATCTACATAGCATTTTTCAACTCATCAGTAGGTTTATGAGATTCATTCATAGTCTGGTTTTTGCTTATTCATTCATTCTTATTGCTCTCATTGTGTGTCTACTACAATGTATCTCATCTAATATAGCCAACTATACTATAAATTGTTTAGAATGCAGATTAGTTAATGTATTTCTGCACACATATGTTGGGAAAAATCTATGTATTGGGGATACATCTAGAAGTACAATACTTTGGTCATAGAATATTTATGTCAAGCATCAAATTTTCCAGAGTATGCCAATTTATATTCCCACAGAAGTGGATGAGGGCTCCCTTCACTCCCCGCTTCAACACTTAAAACTTTTGGAATTTTTTTCAGACTGGAAAGATGGCTGATTAGTTGAGGCGTTTGCCTGAAAAGCCTAAGGATCCTGGTTTGATTCCTCAGTACCCATGTAAGCCAGAGTCACAAAGTGGTGCATGCATGTGGAGTTCATTTGCAACAGCTGTAGGTCTTGACATGCCCATTATCTCTGTCTCTCTTCTCTCTCTGTCTCTCTCTTTCTCTCTCTCTCTTTCTCTCTCTCCTTTCTCTTTCTCTCTTTACAAATGAAAATACTTTAAAAAAACTTTTGGATTTTTCACTTTAATATTTCTCTGAGTAGGTATCATATTGTGACTTGAATTTGCCTTTAAGATATACAGTTTGCATTTTTATGATGATAAATGAGGTTGACTATTTTCTGATGTAAAATTGTTATTTGGATATCTTATTCTGTAAGTAATGTTTTTGGCTTGTTTTCATGGTAGTTTTTTCTTGTTGTTGTTGTTTATTTGTTTTGTTTTACCAACTCTTGTAGTCAGCCACATGGCACTGGGATGAACCTCCAAATAAGGCACAGTTATGGGAGTAAAGGATTTATGAAATTACAGATCCAGGGAAAGCTCCATAAGGGCAAAAGAGACTGGCATCCTTTCACAGGTCTAAACAGAGAGAGAGAAGCCATCACCAACACCATACCACACCACACCACACCACACACACACCAGTAAAACAATTGGGGGGGGGTAAGATTTCTTTTCCCTTTATATAGACTGAAGGTGGGGTCATGCAACTCTTTTTCAGACTTGATGACTTCCTAAATCCTTGGAATTTCCTTCCTGTACTGCTCTCCCAGGAAGGGATGTTTGTTTCTAGCTAACATGATTTCCTGAATCCCCTGAGCCTCCTTTCTCTCTTCGGTTTGAAGGAAATCTGCTCTACAACACTCAAGATTATTGTCTTTTACTAACATGTCAAATTGACAACAAAACTTAACCATAACACCAACTTACCAAAATCTTTCACACATTTTTTTTCAAACTTATGGCACTACAAACATCTCCAGCCAGCATCCCATGGCTGTGTAGTGAAGAGAATTATTCATGTTAATAAACCTTCACTCTTCAGTGTGCTCTGACTATTGAGGACTTTGTGGACTCTATTAGACATCCTGACTATACTAATGACTAAAAGTGTAGTAAGCTGATTTAAGTTTGTAAACTTTTTATAAACCTAGTATTATTTAGTAAGAACATTATAGTGTGACATGAGGAATGTCAGAGTTTCAAGAACATTTATTATTGTCTGTCATTCACAGGTATGACAATGTTAACTCCATTTTGGTTTCTTTCATTCTGACTAGCCAGCAGTCTTGTTGGATGTACTGCTTACTCAGTTTGTTTTCAGTTGCCCTGTACTCTATTTTCAGAGATATCAAAGCCCTTAAAATTTTCTGGTTTTTCCACTACTAGCCCACAGGATATGTTGTCAACTATATATCCACATTCCTCTTATCTTGTTTTCATCTAAGAATTTTAGTTGTCTGCTTTCTTGCCTTTCTCCATGAATTTTCTCTAGTCCTCTGTAACTTAATATATGAAACAACAGGTTTAACCTGCTTAAATTTTTTTTAACACTCTAGCCCAGGGTACCTGTTGCGGTCAGCTTTCTAGTTGCTGCGCATAAAGAACCCAAACAAAAGCGGCTTGTTGAGGAATGGGTTTATTTGGCTTACGGACTCGAGGGGAGACTCCATCCTGGCAGGGAAAACGATGGCATGAGCAGAGGGCTGGACATCACCTCTGCCACAGCACTGCAAACAGTGGCAGGAAGGTGTGCCAAATACTAGCAAGGGGAAGCTGGCTTATAACCCCCATAAGCCCACCCCAACAACACAGTTCTAGTGAGGTTCTAATTCCCAAATTGCCATCAGCTGAGGATTGAGCTATCAGAACACATTTGTTTGTGGGGGACACCTGGATCAAACCATGACAGTCCGCCCCTGGCCCCCACAAACTAATAATCATTCAAGATATAAACACAATATGTTCAGCTCAACTCTTAAGTCCCCACAGCTTTCAACTAAGCCATATTACCAAAAATAAACCCATAATGTCACAGAACATTCACAATGCAAAACATGAGGCACAGCAAAAACAGATTGACCAATACAATACAAGATCTAAAACAAACAGGGCACCATCAATCTCTAACTCCAAGTTCAATGATTCTAACCAATAAGTCTCTCGGAGATTCAAATCCACCCCTCCAGCTCGGCTACTCACAGTCCGGGAAAACGTCATCCGGTACTGGCAGCTCGCCTTGGCACCCATCCATAGTCCTGGAATTCACTGGGTCTCCATTGCAACCCACAGTTCATCCTCATGGCTCCCTTGGGCTCCATGCAGGCAACCTAGCACACCTGCTTCACACGCCGATGGCCATTTTTCAAAAACAAAACTTTGTTGCAAATCCAATGACCCTCTCTTCTTACATTTGCCATACTCCACAGAACCATGTGGGCTACCAACTTGTTAACCCAGGGGGGAACAAGGCATTCAGGCCCCTTACTTCAAAAGTCCACATTCTTCCTGTTGTTCCAATGCAGACCAGCTGGGCCAATCTCAATGGTTTTCATCTCTCAAACAATTGCAGGTGAACGGGCAGCAGTTTCGACCCAAAGATCTTCTTTCTGTGCCATCTCCATCTGCTCACACCAGTCCATCTTTACATAAAACAACCCTGCACAGATTTCCAGGACACAGGCAGGCAGAACGCAGCAAGCCTCTCACGCAAACTGTTTCTGGCACAGTCCTGACCAGAATGATCCATGAAGCTGTACTCACAACACTGCGAGGCATATCTTAGGCCGAGATTTCCAATCTGTACATATTCCTCCTGCTGATCATTTCCAAAATGCCAAAGTCACAGAATCAGGGTTCTAGCAGCAACAGATGACCCCACATCCTGGTACCAAAACTGTTGTGGTCAGCATTCTAGTTGCTGCGCAGAAAGAACTCAAGCAAAAGTGGCTTATGGAGGAATGGGTTTATTTGGCTTACGGACTCGAGGGGAGACTCCATCATGGCAGGGAAAACGATGGCATGAGCAGAGGGCTGGACATCACCTCTGCCACAGCACTGCAAACAGCGGCAGGAAGGTGTGCCAAATACTAGCAAGGGGAAGCTGGCTTATAACCCCCATAAGCCCGTCCCAACAACACAGTTCTAGTGAGGTTCTAATTCCCAAATTGCCATCAGCTGAGGATCGATCTATCAGAACACATTCGTTTGTGGGGGACACCTGGATCAAACCATGACAGTACCCAACCTTTAGGCATCTCTGAGCCACATTAGATGAAGAAGAATTGTTTTCAGCCATATATTAACTTTCACAATTACTAATGAAAACTGATGGTAAGAAAGTATTTATATTTTTCATGATATCTGCCACCACAGACAGGCAAAATGTCCTCACATAATTACCAGTATTTTTTGATGCCCCATTCACAGAGTCCTTTATGATAGTTAAGCTGGTCCCAAATTTGTGACCAATAATAAAGAAAATGAACATATGTAAGTCATAAAACTTCATTGACTTTTTAATATTTTATTATAAAATTAAAAGAACGAAGGATAACATAAACTTAGTTAGGTACTTGGCATTGTATTTGAGAGACTAATTTATCAGTATCGGCCTTGATAGAAGTACTTGCAGTTCTCAGTTCACCAGGTGCTCATCAGACATTTTGGTTCTAATGTTCCTCTTAGTGAGCTTCAGTCTTGAAAATACTCACTCACAAATGCAGATGCTGCCAAAAAGTGATGACATGAACAAGGCATGATTGTGAAGCAAGGGATGTTTGTCACTAAACAAAAGTCTAGTAAAGGGACATGGTCAAATTTTTCTTTTAGTTGAATGTCAGATTTGAGCTCTGTACATTCCATTTAAAAATTAGCAGATAATGTATTCGTGTCAACAAAATGAAGACACTGATATACTAGGATATTGATTGTGTTTCCCAGAAAGCTTGAAATCTGTTTTCAAATCTTATACCAAATCAAAAAGCAAGGCTACATAGTTTCCATTTTCTGCAGGACTATGTTTAGACAACATGACAAAATGCATAGGATTGCCTTATGTTGAGTTGGCCATAATTTCATTTTCATATGGAATTCTATTATGATTTGAAACACTATAGTTGTTAGTTGTTAGTCACCTTAATGACACATGTTTATCTTATTTAAATGAATGGTTAAATCCATTGAAAATGCTAAACTTGTAAATCAATTTTCATCATGAAGTTTAGCACAGATTTTGTTTATTATACAATAAATGACTTGATAATGTATCCTGAATCATAAAATCTTTCCAGCATTTTTATTCAGCCATTTTACTTTCAAGAAGAAAATGATGTCACCATAGTCAGCATCAACACTTTTAAGAAATTCCTGCAATTGGCCACCATTTAATCCCTTGGTCCTTTTGAAATTCACAGGCTTGATGATGATTTGTGTGCTATCCATTTTAATATATTTACACATAAACTTTTGTATTAGAAATATTTCCCCTTTTGCAGGGCATATTTGCCATACTCTTCATACATTACTGAATAAACTCACCATCAGCAAATGATTTTGATTTTTTAATACTAAATATGCTATCATTCAAATTGCTTTTAGAATAGAATTCATCTGAGTTTTTTTTACAACAAAGTTATTGAGAAGACAGACTTAATTTCTTTCTACTTTATTGTCCTCACAACACAATCCTTGATATGGATATAGCCAAATTTTGCAGTATGTGTTTTTATATAATGTCTTCTCAAGTTGTGGTCTTTTAAAATTTACATAAGTGTCCTACAAATTAAGCCGAGTGCTTTACTGTTTATCTTGACAAAAAAAATTGTCATCTGTTGACTTTTTGTTGAGGGATCTTATTTCTTCTGTGATTTTTCTTCTATGGATTCTGTTTTCTTTTGAGATGTAGCACCCATGATGGGAATTAAAGAAATAGTAATAGATAAGGAGCTATAATTACTTTTATTATGAAAATCAATTGACAAGACAATAGAAAGCAAAGTCTGTGTCCATTGTGGAAGCAACACTGAGCACAGCTTGTGGTGTGTGAGGTGCAGCTGAGGTTTGTTAATACCCTTAATAATTAAGTAACAGGGCTGGAGAGGTGGTTCACAAAGACCTGAAGTCTTATCCCCAGAACCCACATAAAGTGACAGATGTGGAAGCAAACCCCTACAGTTCAGTGCTCAGGACATAAAGACATGCTGGCTAGGTTATCTAGCCAAATGAGTGTGTTCCAGGTTTAGTAAGAGATCCTGCCTTATAAAAATCACATGGTGAAACAGTAGAGGAAGGCTCCCCATGTCATTCTCTGGCTTCCACATGTATGCACACAGACCATACACATGCACAAAAAATCAAATATATTTACCTTACCCGTCTTCTAGATAACATTAAGCATCTACCATTTGCAATGGTATGTGAAAATCTTACTGATAATCACTGAGTTTCACTCACCAAGTGACCACAAATACATTTAATGCCTGGTGGTGCCAATTCAACAGGTCTGTACTCAGAAGATAACACTGGTAGCTACAAAGCAAAACCAAAGTCATGCGTGTGTATAAATAATGAGAGCGTCTATATGTTTATTTTGCATGACATTGTGATACAACATGTAATCTACAAAGATTATGCTCTAGTACCACACAATTGGTTACAAAAAATTTCAGAATATTTAAGTAAGTTTATAATTTTTGTGTTGGGTTAAATTCATTGCTATCCTGGTCTGCTCATGAACCTCTAGCCCATACCAATTACCCAAACTTTATTCTTTAAAAAAAACCACAAATGTTTTACACATGTAAAATATTGCATAGTTAAGTACACCCAAATAATAAGCATATGTAAAAATGGTAATAAGAAATACTAAGTAGGATATATGGATAGTATCAAATTGAGTCAAGTTGTGATATTAAATTTTAGTTACATAAGATGTTCCCATGTGGGAAACTAGATGAAATATATGTGATCTTTGTGTTATTTCTTACAAGCATATTTAAATCTAGAATCATCTCAAAATAAACTATTGAAAGTATTTTAAAGTACTTAGAATAATAATAACAACCATAATATTGACTGCTTGCTGACAGGTAATATCCAAGCACTATTAGGTAGGTAATAATTTTAACCTGGTTTTATAGACTGGAAAACTGAGACACAGAGAGTTTAAGTCATTCAGGGTCATCCTGATAATAAGCAGCAAAGCTAGCATTCAGACTCAGGCAGATTAAAAAAACAGAGGAACTCTTAACCACTTTTCAATGCCTCTTGTATCCTGCCTTCTAGTCTCACTATGCAGCTCATTCCCAATTGCTACCTTGAAATTGCTTTTGCCTAGATCATGAACAAATCAGTTTCCAAATATAATGACCACATTCTTTCTGAAGACTTTGGGATAGTTCATATATCCAGGAAATGTGTGCCAGGCTGTTCTACAGGTTGAATGAAGCAGACAGTAAAATTAAGAATGTTCATTTTCTATCTTGCCATAAAAATCTAAATTTTTAAAAAATACTATATTTATTTGCAAGCAGAGAGTCGGGGGGTTGGTGGGGAGACTAATAGAACAAGCATACCAGAACCTTCGGCTGGTGCAAATGAATACCAGAAGTATGCACCACTTTGTGCATCTGGCTTTATGTGGGTATTGGGGAATTGAAACTCGGTCATTAGGTTTTTCAGGCAAGGACCTTAATCACTGACCCATCTCACCAGCCCACAAAAATCTTAATTCCTCTTTAACTTTTCTGACAAATCACTTCTGACTTGTTTGTAAATAACAGTTTGGCCAGTTTATTGTTTTTCTGTGGCTAAAACATTGTGGCTTCACAACACAGGAAAAATATTTAGCTTTTTACCTTTAATGGAAATATAAACTTTTCCAGGTCATTGTCTTCATGAATATGAAGAGAACCAAATCCTGAAGTCTTACTTATTATATACTTATTCAAGGTGAAATGTAAAAAGTTAGTTGGCTTTGACCATTTATCTACTTTTTCTCTATTAATATGTTTGAATTAGTTTGATGCTAATTTGGAGACACCAGGAATATTGCTGTGGAATATTAAGTTTTATTCCATATATGTAAACAAAAAACTATTATAAAGAAAATACATGGATCCACACAGACGTAGTATTAGCTTTGTTTCATGTGACACGCTAACCATTTGAACCAGAGTTGAAGGAAGGAGTGTATTGCCTTCCCACATGCTCATGGTTATTTTCTGTGTTTTCATCCCTCTTACCCTCAGCAAAGAGGACTCTCTCATCTCTTCTTCCTCAAAACAAGCTCTTGTTGTATGAGTCCTAGTGGAAATATATTTTCTTTGATGACTGGAAGCAACTCTAATCTTCTTGCTTACATTTTAGGTTACTGTTTGCATCTGATAGTTGTTTATTTTCAGCAGCAGTTAGCAATTTTCTTGGATAGTGCTATTAAAGGCAGTGCCTTCAATGAAACCCAAATTCCTTTTGGAAGAAAGATGACAAATTTGGCCCAGCAACTTGCAAAACTTTAAAAGCAATTCCTTGTCAAACACGTGAAAAACAACTCTTCCCTCTCTATAACTTGAGGGAAAAAAATGTGAAACTCTTACACCAGATGTCAGTTCTTTGCTAGTAAAATAGCCTGGCTGGTTTAGCTCCATGCCTTTATATTTCCTTTGCAAAACACACACACACACACACACACACACACACACACACACACACACACACACACACATTTGGGCCACTTTGCAAAGTTGGCAACAGTCTCTGCTTTTTAAGGGAATCATATGGACACAAAATGCCACAATCAATAAACTTGGAATCCCCAGGGCTCAGTGACTGGATGCACTGAACTTACATTCTATATCATCAGTTATAATATGGTGTGGACTCAAGAATCATCCCCATTGTTGCCAGATTTGGTTGCATGATTCATATAAAAAATGATTTGAGGAAAATTTATTTTCTTGTTTATTAGATGAGTGAAAGAGGGGGAAGAAGGGAGGAAAGGAGGAGGCAAAAGTGTCTTCCTATGTTTAAAATTTGATCACAGGACTTGAGGTGTGTGTGTGTGTGTGTGTGTAAGAGAGAAAAAGAGTTAGAGAGAAAGGGTGTGTCAGTCTTGGTTTTATTGACTTGTCTGCCTCTTCAAGGGGGATGGATGCCTCAGGATATAATGGAACTCCAACTGAAGATGATCAGATAGACCTGGTCACATCCTTGGTAGGCATTTTGTAGAAAGGATCTAAACGCTGGACTTGTGTTTGTAACACTTGCCTTTTATAATTTCTTCTTGACGGAAGTAAGTTCTGTTTTTTACATTATTAATCGGAACTGAGCCATTTCGTCTATTCCTTTTTTAAAATTTTATTATTTATTAATTTTTAATAAGTAGAAACTTTGTAAAAGTTATGTATTGGTACCACTATTTCCCTCCTCCTTGCTCCCATTCTACTGAGAGTCCTGTTTTCCTCCTCTCCTGCACCCCATTACACTGAAGGCCCTCTTCAGTGGGATTGCTAGAATGTTTTTTGGGATGGAGGGTTATGAGTTGTGTAAGCAGCAGTTATGGGGGGGCAAAGTAATGCCTCTGAATATTCCCTCCCACCTTGGTGCTTACAATCTTTCTACCTCCTCTTCCACAAAGTTCCCTCAGACATGGTGGGTGAGTTTTAAGTCTACTTTACTGTTGAGATCTTAGCAGCCTCTGGCTTTCTGATTTGGACTGTATTGATTATCCTCAGTCTCTGTCTCCATCACCCTGGAATAGGTCATTAGGCTCACTGTGGAAACAATACCCTTCCTCATCTCATCTCACCACTTCCTCAGTGGTTTCACCTGGGCCATAGCTGTTGTGTTAGGTGCGATTGCTGCTAGGGAGTCAGCTATCACTTCTGGTCTTGGTGGAATTGGCTTGACCATGGATCTCACTACCTCATAGGTCTCACCAGTCAACAGCTCAGTGTGGGCAGTAACTCATGTCTGGTCCTGGGAATTACAAATCAGAGCCAAGTGTATCAGGGTTAGGCTTCACCCCATCCTCTTTAGGGCCCTTCTTACCAGATGATACCTCCACATTTCTTTTAGCCTGCTGTCCAAGAGTGAGGATTCTGTGGGACCAATTCATTTTGGATTTGGTTTTGTGTATATTGTCTCCTGCCCTACAATTCCCTCCCCCAACAACAATTCCCTTCCCTATTATCTGTCTCTCAATTGCATGTCAAGTTTGCTTGCTATTCAAGCTGAACCTAATTATGAACCACAGATGAGGGAGAATATGTGACATTTGTCTTTCTGCTCTTGTGTGAATTTGCTAAGTATGATCTGTTCCAAGTCATCCACTGTCCTTAAATTTTCATTATGTCATTTTCCTTACTGCTGAGTAGAGTTACAGCATGTATATGTACCACAGCTTTGATATCCAGTCATCCACTGATGGGCATATGGGTTAATGCCAATTTTTGGCTATCATAAATTAAGCAATTATAAAAATGGTTGAGCAAATGCCTCTGTATTGAAGAGTGGAACCTTTAGGGAAGATGCCCAGTAAAGGAATAGCTGGGTCAGTTGGTAGCTCTATTTTCATCTCTTTCAGGAGCTTCCACACTGATTTCCATAGTGATGGTACAAGTTTTCACTCCCATCTACAGTGAATGAGGGTTCCTTTTACCCCCACATCCTTGCCAACATCTATTATTTTTGTACTTTTTAATGACTACCATTCTAGCTTAAATAAGATGGAATCTCCTGGTTGTACGTATTAGCCATTTGTATTTCCTCCTTTGTCAATTCTACCAAATCTTTTTAGTAGAACTGAAACCATTTTTAAGATTTTTTTATTTTAGTTCCTTTTTTCCAAATTTATTATCAATAATTAGATACATTGTATGAGCAAGTCTTATGATGGTACCCACATTTCCATCCTCCCTGTCCCCAACCTATTGGAGGCTCTCTTCAGTAGGCTTACTGGACAAACCATGTGATAGGGGGTTGTGGATTATATGAGTGGCAGTCAGGTTTTTGTTTGTTTGTTTGTTTTCCGTCTTTGTGTTCTGTTGCTGAGGGGGTCGATGGCGCTGGGCGTTCTTTCCCACTATTTCTCTTACAATCTTTCTGCCCCCTCTTGTGCTTAGATCCTTGAGTCCTGGTGCGTGAGTTTTAGATCTCCTTCACTGTTGAGATCTTAAGAGTCTCTGGGTTTCTGCTTTGGATTCTGTTGGGTATCCTCAGCATGTGTCTCCTTTATCCTTTCTCAGGTTATCTGTATTGCTGTGGAGGTAGGTCTCTTGCTTGTCTTGCTTCTTCCTCAAAGGTGAAACTACTTTTTCTCAAGCCTTTTCACATAATTGGGGAACAGAGAATGCTCCTTAACTACTTCTATAAAGCTAGCATCACCCTCATACTAAAACCAGAGAGTGACACAAGAATGGAAAACTATAGCCCTATATCCCTGAAGAACTGAGATTTAAAAATTGTGAATAAAAAAAATTGTGAACAAAATGTTCACAAGCCAAATTCAACAACACATCAAAAACATTATTCATCTGGACCAACTAGGCAGCGAGGCAGGGATGGTTCAACATAAGGAAATCAATCAAGTACTTCACCACATAAATAGACTCAAGTATAAGAACTACATGATCATTTCAATCAAAGCAGAAGACCTTTAACAAAATATAATAACAGTTCATGATCAAAATCCTGGAGAGACTTATGGAGGGCTTATACCTCAACATAATAAAAGCTATATAAAAATCTCCTAGAGCACAAATCATACTCAATGGGGAAAGACTCAAGTAGTTCCCATTAAGATCAGAAACAAGACAGTGGTGTCCACTCTTACCTCTGCTATTCAACATAGTGCTTGTAGTTTATCCCAGTAAGACAGGAGAAAGACTAGTCCTATTTGCAGAAGACTTGATCCTATACATAGCAGACCTGAAAAACTCTACCGTAAACCTCTAAAAGTGATAAATTCTTTCAGCAAAGTGGCAGGATACAAAATTAGCATACAAGTCAGCAGCAAATCACAAGCACACAGGAAAAAAAATTGCGAGACTGTCCTGTTTCAATATCCTCTCCCCCAAATCAAATACCTTGGAATAACCATAAGGATGTGGAAGACCTATATAATGAAAAAATAAAAACATTCAAGAAAGAAATAAAGGAGGACATGAATAGATTGAAAGATCTTCCATGCTCATGGATAGGTAGAAGAATATTGTGAAAATGGCATTTCTACCAAAAGTGATATACAGATTCAATGCAATACCAATAAAAAAAAAATCCCAGCTTCATTCTTTGCAGAGATAGAAAAATAATCTCAGAATTCACTTGGAATGGCAGAAGGCCTCAGGTATCCAAAAATATCCTTGGTGAAAGAAATACCTCGGGAGGTATCATCATACCTAATCTAAAGCTATACTTTCAAGGCCAAAAACAGCATGGGACTGGTATAAAAACAGATAGACCAATGGAATAGAATTGAATATACCCAGCTCATAGTTTAAGTAACTGCAGCTACTTGATCTTGACAAAGTTGCCAACAGTGTACACTGTAGAAAAGACAACATCTTCAATAAGTGGTATTGGACAAATTGGATAACTACTTGTAATAAAATGAAACTAGACCCACTTCTCTCACCATGCACAAAAAATCAACTCTAAATGGTTAAAAGACCTCAGTATAAGACCGAAAACTCTTAAAATTACCTGGAAGAAAAAATAGGAGGAATTCTCCATGATATAGGAGTGAGGAAAAACTTCCCGTTCCTGAACATAACCCCAATAGCCTAGAAATTCATAAATCACTCAACCAATGGGACCTCATCAAGCTAAAAAGTTTCTGTACAGAGAAACATACCATACACCAAGCCAATAGAACACCATCAGATTGGGAGAAAATCTTACCCAGCTACATCATGGCCATAAACCTAATGTTTAGAATGTACAAAGAACTCCAAAATTATGTAATAAAGAGTCAAACAATCCACTCAAAAATTGGATCATCTTTTTTCTTTAATAGCAATTACTTGGATTGCTGTCAATGATCTTAGCTAATACCTGTTGTCTGTTTAGTTCTGCTTATAGGCAAAAACAAAACAAAAAACTCTACTGGCCTTTTTGTTAATTGTTCGTTTCTTTAGGTGTCAGAACACACTCAGTTAAATTGGATCCTTACCTGCATGGTCAGACTGCCTCGCCTGCAACACTTACACCAGTGGAAGGTAAATGGATTAGTGAACTGATTAGGAAATAGAAAGGAAATTATTTTCCCTTTCTGTATTTTTCTGTGTCATAGTCTGGGAGTCCTGAATTTACTGGCTTCACTGGCCTGTTACCCTGTTGGCCAAAGCAGCATCTTTAACATCTCTGTTTCTGGATATTAAACACAACGTTGAAAGGGTTGGACAAAAATCCTGACTAACTGATTGTATGGGTTGTTTTTATCTGTGTTTGGATAGTCCTGGTAATGATTTTGAACCTACCATATTATAATTGCAATCACAATTTCTGGATTAGTGGACCCTAAAGTTTTCTTCCATGCCTACTAGGACTAACAGGCAGTTGGGTAAGAATTTTTTTTTTTTTTTGCAGAAGAAACAACATATTAAACATTAAACAAGCTGACCCCAGGCAACATTTCAAACCCACAGAAAAAGGCTATACTTTTTTAGGAAGTTAAATTATAAATTGGATAATTCATAGTACTTCATTTATTTTTGTAGTTGTGTAACTCAAGGTAAGTAGCCCCCAACTATTTCAACACTAATTTTATTTTTGAGCTTCTTTTGATTATATTTTTAGGGCTGTTGGTTTCCTCAAAAATTGGTCTTCAGGAGCCTTTTCTACAGAAAGAAACAGCTTTGAAATGCTTGTCTGACTGTGATGATCTAAATGTGTGTCTCCCCTACATTTGTAGGTTAAAACATAAACCCAAGGGGTGGGGATTTGGGAAGGCAATCAGATGGTGAGGGTACAGCTGACAAAAGTGAGATCTAGTGCTTTTATGAAAATACTCCCAGAGAGATCTTTTGCCTCTTTCACAATGTGAGGATACAGAGAGAAGGCACCACTAATGAGCCAGGAAGTGAGCCCTCTGTAGACACTGACATTAATTTAATCTTGTACTTCCTATCCTCTAGAACTATAAGAAGTAAATTTCTGCTGTATACGATTGGCTGAGTATATGGTATCTTGTTATACCTGCTCAAATAGTCTGGCGCTAAATAGATAAGACACTAATGGTGATATCACAAATTGACTACCGACTGGAAATTAAAGGAAGATTTTTTTTCAATGTTCTCTACTGTATTTTAGTTATAGGCAAGAATATTCTATTTCTTGTTGAAATCCTCTTATTACAAACCAGTGACAAAGTGTGGAAATATCTTGAATCAGATTATAGTGTCATGGGAGGATTGTTAAGAGCACCTCAGTTTTAATTGAGAAAGTGGTGACGGGAGCAAGGCTGTGAAGGGTGGGGTGAGAGTTGCTGAGTTCAGAGTTGTTTGGGAGATTGATGAATAGTAAGGCATCTAGAGAATATCACTTCACTTCCCTTGTAATGTCAATGCCCAGTGTGCTAATGTAAAAAAAAAAAAAAAACTAATGTAATAGCAACTTTTAAAACTTAAGTTGTTTTCCTGAGTCTTCATTTCTAAATTAAACTTTTGTGAACTAGTTTAAATTAGCCTTTACCATGGACATTTGTAATAAGGGATATTATCTCATGTTAATATTGAGAAAATTTCATGATCACTTCTGAATTTGCCAAACTTAACCTGTGAAATCTAGAATTTATCTGGTTTGGAACCTAGACGATTCTTTTGTCTTTAATGAAATGATGGAGAAATACTGAAAGTACAGGATCCTTTCCATGGGCAAGGGGCTGGGCATATAGCTCCAGGTTTGAGAACTGGCTTAGCATGAGTAAGGGAGACCCTAAGTCCAAAAATAAGATAAAATGACACGGAAGTGGTAAAATAAATTCCTGGAGTATAAAGAAAGGTAAGCTAGCCAGAAGATGGCTAGAGTTGGAAAAGGAACTGAAATATAATGTTATTTATAGATAGTTTTAGACCATTTAACTTACAGACATGTCTTAGTTGAACAATATTGTTAGGTTCATGTCAGATTTGTTCTTGTTTTTAATCACTCACAGGCAAAGGCTGCCCAGCAGAAGAATGATGGGACAGTAGGCCTGCTTACATACCCAGTTCTCCAGGCAGCTGACATTCTGTCCTACAAGTAAGGAGAGAGGCCAACTCTGGTCTCACACATATTCATAATGACAAAAAGTAGCAGAGTGGTTTGTTTATTTGTTTATGACAAGATTTTACTATCTAGCTCAGGCTAATTTTGAACTTGTAACCCTTCTACTTCAGACTCCCTTCCATAGGGATTATAGGTATGTGCCACCACACATATAGAATAAATAGAGCATGTTTTTAAGAATAAATTAGGAAATATTTATTTTGAGAGAAATAAGAAAGAGTAGAAGCAGAAAAGCCCAAAAGCTAGAGGGGCCCTCCCACTCCAGCTAGGAGATGTCCTAGGAAAGGAGGGAAATCTAAGAAATTCATGTAGCAACTTGGATTAGGTCTTTCTATAAATCAGGGATCCAGTTTGGATCATCCTCATTGCCAAGTTGAAATGTATATGAAAAGCCTGAGTGCTACTGGGCCCAGGAGGGGAATGCAGACTTAGAAGGGGCCCACCAAGAGGAGGAAAATCTAGGAAATGGTATTAAAGCTTAAAGTCATTCTGTCTAATATTTAACTATAGCTGTGACAGAAAGAATCTATTTAACTTTAAATATCTAATAGCTATAACTACAGGAAAAACATGTTAGCAGCTCTAGAAACATTTGTTTTACTAAAAAATTAAATTGTTTTGATAAATATCTAGCAATCAGAAATTGTCTTTTCAAAGTTATGCAGCTAAGGCAGCATAAAGTCTTGGCATCAGTGTTTAAAAATGTTTTTCGTTAATCTATTTGCCACTCTAGTCAAGTTTAGCAATTACTCAGGGAAAGCTGAAAAGAAAGACAAGTCAATTTTTGGAATTTAGAAAAAATAGAGCTCAGAGAATAATTCCTGTTTGGGCAATTGTTTGAGTGTGAGGTGCACCCTGACACAGGATATATCATGTCTTAAGATGTAATTTATTTTTTTTATTTTTAAGCATTGGAACTTTTGGAAATATCAGATCTGAGACAATCACTAAGTAGATTCTTGACTAAGACTGATTACATATATCTGAGCAGAAATAAAGCAGAACCTGTTCATTGATAAACTAAAACAAGTTGGTTCTATAATAACCCTCTTTCTTCTAAACTGTACAAGATACAGACCATGATAAATTTATTTTGAAAAAGAAGAGCACAGCTAGACAAGCAATTTTCTTTATGTGATCCTGAAAGGGAAATCTGTAACAATCAATCTGATCACTATTTAGAGGTATTTTAATCAACATAAAGCAATTTTATGTTCTACTATTTTGTTACCCTTGACTATTAAAATACATGAAGCTTAGACAGTCTACTAACAGCTTATGTCCAGATGGTGTCAACTTTGTTTATAAATAACATTCTAGCACTGTGGTGTGGTGTTAGCACACTTTGACCTGGGACTTGGGATTGGAATCCCTTAACATAGCTTAATATTGAGGAAGCACAGAAGCTATCAGGACTTGGTGGGGGGTCATCCTTGTTCCCCTAAGAATGAAAGTCACAATGAATGAAAATAAATTACTTTTTTCATAAAACCTGAATGATAGACCCAATAATTATCACTTGGCAAGATTAGGATTGTCTAGTGTTTGTTTTTATCTTTGAACATGACAGTGAATTAACTACCTTTAAAGTTACAGCTTTCTCAGATATGATATTCAAATACTTTTACAAAAGAAAAATCAGCAACTAATAAATGAATCTATTTTTGTTTAAGACTCAGTTTTCCCACTAGTTAAAAGCTTAACAGATAAAGAAACATAGCTCTCCTGATTAGACATTTTAAGCAGAACTAGAAAACTTTGATAAGACATGATATCATAAACAAATTTTCCAAGTTATTAAAGAGCTGAATCTAAATTATATGATTATGTGACAAATTAAGATCAACTATTTGGGCTGGAGAGATGGCTTAGCGGTTAAGGCACTTGCCTCCAATGCCTAAGGCCCCAAGTTCAATTCCCCAGGACCCACATGGGCCAGACCCACAAGGTGGTGGCTCTGGTGTGCTCTCTCTCTCTCTTCTCTCTCTCTCTCTCTCTCTCTCTCTCTCTCTCTCTCTCTCTCTCTCTCTGCTTAATAAAGAAAAAAACGAAAAGAAAAAAGCTTGGTGTGGTGGCACATACTTTAAAAAAAGATCAACTATTTACAATTGTTAAATTATAAAGTTTTAGCTTGTTATAAGCTATAGGTAGACTTGGTTATTGTTTTGTATTTTTAAAAGGGCACTTTTACTCTATGTTTTCCAACAAAAGTCTAAGAACTATATTTTAACAAGAAATAGCAGAGCTTTAGTGAACTTGGACACTGACATGTCTTGTCAATTTAATATAAAAGAGAAATATATAGAGAATGAAGACTCAACATTATACTCTTGAGCTGCTCGTTCTTTCTTTTGTCATGGAGCCAGAACAGCCTGTCATAGGAGAAGGCTCTTGAAGGACACATTAGTTAAGTTAAATGTGTTTGAGTCTGAGATAGAGAGGTGCTTGTCCCTCTCAAAGGGAGGGGGAAGGGAGAATTGGGGAATTTGGGATAACAACTCATGGTTTGCCCACTAAATAATGTAACTCATTATGGACAATAAATTTATATTTAAAAAAAAGATTGATTTTAACAAGTTTAAGCAGCACATGCCACTTTATAATATAATTTATATTACCATGAGCAAGAATAGGCAATAGAAAACACAGAGAGGTGAGCATCTCAATGTCAGTCCCATTATTCCAGTCTTGAACACAAAAGGTGTTTGTTTTCCTGAAGACCTATGAGAGGTGGCAGATGGGTAGTGTTCTTTGTTTTATAATCTGTGGGCCAGCCAAGCAGTGTAACAGAGAAAGATTATAAGTTTTCTTTAGTTCTTAGGGATCAAAAGATTCATAATCCAGCATGTACTGTCTGTCTCCCTGGTTGTGGGTCTGGTACCCACACTGGAATAGAGGGGGGATTATATGAAATATTTTTCCTGTCAATTGCTGCCCTACATCATACTTCAAGGTACCCCCTGAAGTGAGAGCAGCTGTTACATTCCTGGAAATTACCAGAGACAAAGGGAAAAAAGCCATAATCAGAGTATTGAGGGTTACTGAAGCCTGGACTTTTCTACTTTACTTTGAAACATTCTCTGCCTTGTTTGTGGGCCTGAGTCTCAGTGCTGAATAACTATATGCCCAAAGAGGTGATACTGAAACTTGAAGAAAAATTATTTCATTCCAATTTTACCCAGAGAAAAGAAAAAGTTCATGAAAATTGTACTCATTTTTATAGCTGTATGACACACCAATGTGACAGGGTTTTACCTGTGTGCAACCTGGGAAATTTACTGTCCATTAGACCTCTTTGACTTTTACGTATTTACATTTTTTTCTTTATAGCCATGACACTGCTTAAATTCCTTTTTACTTTCATATGTAATACCTGTCTCTAAGTTTCACATACTTTGTGTAACCTACTTACTCAGACTTTCTATAATGTGCCTGGCTGGAAAGGGAGAGGGGAGAATGAGATGATCCCCTTTACATAGGGAGGGTGACCTAAGAGAGCAGGAAGGGGTGGGGCAAGAGAGCTCATACACATGGCTCAAGCACATTTATATGGGTCAAACATCCAGTTAGGATGAGCCTCATCATCACACTAAGGTATGTAACGGAGAGACCTGATTGATTGATAGACTCTAGCGTCTGATTTGGGAAAAGTCTACACTCAGGTATGCTAAGCTAAAGAACAGTTGAGGAAGAGGCATGATGCTGTCTCACTGGAGTTGATGCTTATAGACATCTTGGATGAGACTGGACCAGATGTGCGCTCTAGTCCTGCCAGAAGAGGCAAGGTGACGTCCATGTTTCTGTGAGCATGTCTCTAGCTAACTACCTACCAGGGTAAAAAAAAAAAAAAAAAAAAAAAAAAACTGTCTTGCTCCTAATCTGGCTTTTGTTTGTTTGTTTTGTTTTTGATTTGGAGGTAGGGTCTCACTCTAGCCCAGGCTGACCTGGAATTCACTATGTAGTCCTATGGTGGCCTCAAACTCATGGCAGTCATCTTACCTTTGCCTCCCAAGTGCTGGGATTAAAGGTGTGATAGAAATTCCCCATGACAAAGAGATAAAACCATGACAGCAAGAGGAGAGTGGAGTTTCATGTATTATGAGTTTAGGAATTTACACTGATGGGCCAAGCATAGCTAAGGCATTGGCCCTGAACACCAGTTGACAAGGGGTTTTATAGCTGGGTCCATAGATTTGTATGTATGAGATATCACACATGCAAATTAACAAATCTGTTAGCACACAAGAGAACTCATAATTTAAAATGGGTTCCAGAGAAATGCAGGTAAGACTTTGTTCTCACCTCCTCCCCTAGCTTCCATTCTTGAGCAAGGCTTGCAGAATTCACAATCCAAATGGCAGGGCCCATTAACAAAAGAAATTTTAAGTCACAAGTAGCATTTGGTTTACAATGGTTTTGGGAAGTATGGATAACCCCCCCCCATAGATATAAACAAGGGAGTGACAACAGGCATTCCAAGTCCTCTCTTATCTTGTCCTGAACTTGTGTTCACAGACCTTAAATAGTTGCTGTGTCTGTCCCTGCAATCTTCCAAATTTTTGTAATATTCCTTCAGTAGTGTTTTCTTATATTAGTAATATCCTGATCTTCCATTGCAATTCCCCCCTTTTTCTCTAAGTATGAATCTTCATATCTTTTTCTATTTCTAGTGAAACCTCCTGGTATTCCTGGCAAACTACTTGGAGTCTTTTTGCTTTCAAACATTAATAAATGTTTGATTCACATAGAAATAACATTATTCTCCTAAAACACAGATTTCTCTTTCTTCTGCTACAAGTCTAAACTTCTACAATTCTGCAATACCAGTGTTGTCAAAGAATCTACTTGATTCGGTGAAGCTACAATGTCCTTCTGGATAAGGCTCAGATCTTTCTTAATCTGGGTAGACAACTAGGAAAATATATAGCCAAACAGAAGGACAAATGTCTGTCTCTGACCTTTAGAACTTAACAGGACACAATCTTATCAAAAGCAGATAATTTAACCAGACATTGCAAACACCAATAGGACTGTGGACCATGTCCAATTTTCCCTGGTATCTCATTTAAAAATCCTCAGGATTCTGTCATGTGTAGACTGGTCAGGCTAGAGCAGGGCTGAGGTATCCTCCTAAGGGGAAGGTGTCCTCCAGGGCTTCACCTCTAGGTTCCTGGTGATGTCTTGGCTATTACAATTGGCTGAGGATGCTGTCTTCTTGACTCTGCTGAGATACTTTTGTATCATTGTAAGAACAGGCCCAATTTCCTAGAGGTATGTGAGTCCCTTGTGTTACAAGTTTAAGGGAACTGACCTCAATGGCAGAAGAATCTGGCCCAGTATGTAAATCTAAGTAAAGAGACATTGTTAAATAACTAGCATCACCAATACCAACAAGTTTGAACAGTCAGAGCTACAAATTGTCTTAATGCTGGGCTCCAGATTTGTTTCTTATAATATACCACTTTCTTGGCAGAGCTTTATCCATTTAAGACCTAATGCCAATTTCATGGGGCCATGTATTTAAATCCTTGGCCCTCATAAATGTTAGAATGGAAATGACCACGAGAGACCACTCTGAAAGGAAAGGTTTTAATAGGAGGAAAAACGAGCTGCCGGGCTTTTTCACCAAGAGTGGTAAAAAGCGCACGAGGCAGGTTTAGATCAGGGTTTTTAAAGGGAAAAAGGTGGTCACATGAGGTTGGGTGGAGGGATCAGGTGGTCACATGCTCTCAGGATCAGT
>PVHP010013977.1:0-40548 GCA_004024765.1 Zapus hudsonius | reverse complement strand
TTCCCTGAGTCGTGGTGGGTGAGTAATAAGGCTGCTTTAATGTTGCGAGCTTAGAGGTCCTTGTGTCGAAAATCCTTGGTTTCTGTCTCAATGGCCTATCCTGTGTTGATTGAATGACTGTGGTTATAGGTCCCTTGTTCATCATTCATTGTCTGCTGAGTTCCCTATGGATCCTCCCTGATATGACTGTGGTGGCTCCAACCAACCGTAGGCCGATGGATGAGATCCTGACAAGAGAGGAGCCACCTCAGCTACAGTTTTGAGAGGAAGTTTCATCATGCTGGGGAAAGGAGAGCAGAAGCAGGAAGCTGGCTCACGTCGTCACATGTTGGTGGTGAGGATGCAGTAAGAGTGAGATCTAACTAGTACTGGCAAGCTGGGCTGAAATAAAAAATCACAAGCTGCGCCCCAAGTGGTATACCTCCTCCAGCAAATCTACTTCCAAAGGCTCCACCTTTGGAATTATGGGATAATGAGGGATTATGAGGCTTTGGAATTATGGGATTATAGAGATTATGCAGTTTAACCACAAACACATCAACAAGGCTATGGAAACATTTTACATTCAAACCAGCACAAATGTTCAGATGAAATTCTTCTTTCACAGATGTAAAAGTATCTCAACTACCTATGCCACCTCTTCTAGTGGAGGCCACAGTTGTCAAGGTGTTTTTGTAAATTTGAAACATCTTGAGATAACATATATTCTAAGTATTAACTGGCTATTTTCACTGTTTCTTGACTCACTTTCATTATTAGCAAAACAAGTGGGTTTTTTGCTGTGGAAAATTCCATTTGACATTGATTATAACATTTTCAACATACTTTTCTCTGGCCATTATCTTTCCTTCTATCCTGAGCATAGGAATATGTTTTGTAATTCTACTCCATTCTGCATTGGTTGTCTGCCTTCATTTGAACAGAAAAAAAGTTGTCTATACTGATTTTCTACACTAAACACAATTGAATTTTTTAATAATCAAAACAATAGCAAGTACTTCATTTTAATTACCAATTAAAATTCACATAGTTATCACAGTTATTGCAGTTTTCAACACAAAATATTCCAAGGTACATATTCCAGTACTAATGTACTGCTGTGCAGAAAAAAAATTAAATTGAATTGGTCCACCAGCACTGACTAGAGCTGTGACTTCCTTTCCTTCCTTTAACATAGGCTGCTTGTAATACTTCACATATTTGCTATGAGGATCAAATAAAAATATTTCTATTTGTAAGTTTTAAAACACAGTCCAAATGCTAGTGTTTTTTAGTATGTCTGTGCCAGGAAGAAAGCTGTTTCAGGCTGAATGCCACATCATTCAGAAGGCATTCTTGTCACAGAAAGCAGAATGGCAATTGCACAGCAAGGGATGCCTGTACCATTCCAGAGCAGGTGTGGGCACAGTCCAACGTCAGACTGTGGTCCCAAATGTTATGTATAAAATTCAGAGACAGAGGCTCAACTGATCTATTTCCAGTCAGTGGAACTTAATAGCGTATGTACTGAGAACCAGAATACCTGGCTCTCAATCCCCAGCTATTAGGATCCTTAAGACGTGGGGTTTAGCTTCTGTATATCTTCGGCACATTAATGAACACACCGTGCTTTGTTCTCATCTTGAAATGTGGCTAATAATAAAACCTGTTCATGGGGTTGAATAAAAGATGAGAGAGTCCTGAACAGACACCCCACACATATGAAATTCTCAATGAGTAGTTACTGATTGTTACCTTCCAGACTGAGTGTTCAAGGATGAGCTTCTGGGAACTTCCTGTATTTTATGATGCTGTATTCATAGTTCATCTGATCCCTCTGTCCTCCAGTGTTCTGACTGTATCTAGAAACCCATAAACTACACGGTATACTATGAATTCATAAGCTACATGATATTTACTATGTACATTACATGACCACATGAGAGCACAGCTCACCCCTGAAAGAGACAACACCTCTTCCACTTTCCCCAGATTGGATTGTCTCATGTTAAAGCAACACTTCCATTGCCTTTGACCATCACATTCATCTCACAGGTGAATTTAGGTCTCTTGTCACACGAGGGACTTCCACGTTCTTGCTTAGGCTTACCAAAGGGCCTCCTCTTCAGAAGAATGAGGATTTAAGGAAATCCCAGTCACTTTTCCACACACACATATTAAAAACTTGCTTTATATTAGACAGTGTTTATGTGCTTCAGACTCAACTGTGAGCACAATAATAAAAAGTGTATTTCTACCCTTATGGAACTTGCATTCTTAGTGAAGGAAAACAATGAGCCATAATGTTTATTGTGTATAAACACATTTTTCATTATGTAAGAAAATTATAAGAGCTATGAAAATGTTTGAGCTCATCATTAGAAGAGCCATATCCATTACAGTATCCTCCAAGGCCCTGTACATCAAGGCCCCTCCTCTGTTGCAACACTCCAGGCATATCATATCATCAGTCTCCTTGCTGAGCTATGAATAAGCCAGACCCATCTCACTGTAGGACCATTTCCAGAAAATCATAAACACTGTGGAAAAAAAATGAGCAGACGAAAGTGTGTTGGAGACATGAGATGTAGGGCTGGGCAGTAGTTTCAACAGAATTCTCAGAGCTGGACCCATGGAGAACAGTGTTCCCAGAGCCACTGAAGGAGATCAGGGGGACAATTCCAAGACTGTTGGATGAAGAAGGTGCCGGCAGAGGGATAGACACTGGAATAGCCTTGAGGCGGGATGTATGGCAAAGAGACTGATGTGCCTGGGAGTGGAATTACGGAGATAGGACCATAGCATGAAGAGTCTCAAAGACTCTACTTACCTTCATGTTGCCAGCATAAACCCCCAGGTCAAGAGAAGCTAATGAGAGGAAAGCTTTTCATTTTGGCTTACAGCCTCGAGGGGAAACTTCATAATGGCAGAAGAAAACATGGCACAAGCAGAGGCTGGACATCACCACCTTGCAACAGCAGGGGAAAACAGTAGTAGGAGAACAAGATGAACTCGTGAACAGGGAGCTGGCTACGACACCTCTTAGTCAGTCTCCAACAGCATACCTCCTCCAGCAAAGCCCTAACTCCCAAGTCGCCATCAGCTGGGGACCAAGCAATCAGAACACATGAGTTTATGGGTTCATCCAATTCAAACCACCACAGTACTGTGAAGACTATCACTGTTGTAATGAAATCATTTGGAGACATGGACTGAAACAATGGGGCTAGAGTTAATAGCTGCTTGGTGACTTCAGGCCAGATTCAAGCATTGGGAGTATAAATAGACCAGCAAATTAGATCCTCTGAGCCACCCAAAGATTCAGGCATTTGAGTTTTCTTGCCCATCACTGTGTGTTGCTTATGTGACAATTACCCGAAAGTTTCTTTGCCATTTTTGTCACTCTGGTGATGTGAGGTCTCTTCTTTCTAAAACATCTCATCTTTCTGCTCTGCCTGGAAGGAGCACCCCCCCTTTACTGAGCTGACATCCTGTCTGCCTGTCATTGGCATACATCACCTTTACTCCTGACCCCCTGGAGGTCTTCCAGAATAAGCTTCATCTCTCTTCCACATGACAGTTCTTCAAATATTTGAAGACAGCAACCACATCCCTGGAGCTATTTTTCTTCCCCAGGCCTATCGACTCAGTGCCTGTAATCATTTCTCATATGACAATTATATCTGACATCTGATCTCTCTCCTCTGACTCCACTCTGGGTCTGTTTATTTGATGACCAGAAGGGATCCCAGATGAGCCTTGCTGGGAAAGACCAGGTCAAAGTCATCCCAGTTTTACTCCAGGCTAGGTTCCAGGAGGAAGCAAGGGGGAACAGGAAGGCTTCGGAATCAGACATGGGCTCAGAGTCCATCTTTTCCCCTTTAATGTGTGAGGAGGGGGCTAGCCACTCTGGACCTTTGACTCTACTCTGTCTGTGAAATGGCAATATTAGATGATGTTAGAGATCTATCAATGTTAAAGATCTGTTACAAGCAGTGAGTGACTTAATGTTTTTACAATGGCCTGACACCGTGTGGAACTTCAAAGTAAATTTCTTTATTTGCCCATGATATGCATGAGCTTCCCAGTTAGGCATCTTCTGAAGTCCCCAGCTCACCCTGAATCCTTTGGCTTTAAATAGAAATTCCAGTATGTCTGATACCAGGGTGCTCATGACTAATTCAGACCTTCCTGGCAGAGAGTTTAGGAGTGTGGGTTTCCAGCTGGGTCCTCCAGTCCTGTAGGATCACTGGGTCCTGCTCCCACTCAACATTGTGTGGAATTTTACTCACTAAAACTAGGAACATAACAAACCTTTGGGTTCTTTTTGAGTTAAGAATCATGTATTATATGATTGTCTCAATGGTCAAATGAGCTAGATTGGATAGTCCATTCCCTTGATTATAAATATAAATATATAAGATCTGGAAAGATAAAACCACTTGCTTAAAGTCACACAGCCAGTGTAACAACCATCCTAACACTTGGTAGTTGAAAATAATGGTCACATATTAGCTCATGATTCTGTGAATTGACAGCCTAATGCAAAAGCCCTTGGGCAGTTCATGGGTGAACTATATTGGCTCATTCATGTAGCTGCAGTGTTTCAGGAGGTTGTTTCAGGAGGTCTCCCTTATCTCTCTTGGCTGTGAGCTGGAGGAGTGGAGATGATTAGACCATCTGTCTCCAGAAGACCACCCTGGGATAATTCATACCGACAGCTGTCACAGTTTCCATGTGTCATCAGAGTGAGGATTAATAGTCCCGTGTTATTCAGCCCATGCTTGCATCATTTGTACTCCACTCTCATTGATTAATGCAATATATATAACCAAGGTCAGAGTCAAAAAAATTAAGAATTAGCCTTTGGCTGGGAAGATAGTGGTCAGTAAACTGCTTGCCTAGAAAGCACAAGGACCTAATTCATTCCCCAGTACCCATGTAAAAAATATAGGCATCACAAACACCTGTAATCCCAGCATGGCAGGGAGGTATCACAAGCAGATCCTAGGGCTCATTGGCCAGCCAGTCTAACCTAAATATTGAGCTTTAGGACAATGAGAGACCCTATTTTAAAAATAAGTGGATGGGGGTAGAAAGATGGCTAAGGGGTTGAAGATCCTTGTTTGTAGCGCCTGGATTTGACTCCCCGGTACCCACATGGAGCCAGATGCACAGAGTGGTACATGCATCTGGAGTTTGTTTGCAGCGGCAGGAGGCCCTGGCATGCCCATCCCCCACTGCAAATACATAAATTAAATTTTTTAGATATATGAAAAATAAGTGAATGATATTCCTGAGGATGACACCTAAGGTTTTACCTACACACAAGTGCACACACATGCACCTGTACAAACATGCACACACACACTCATTACAAAAAGAAATAATAGCCTTCACCTCTTAATGAGAGTACCTACAAGGTCACCTCCAAAGGGGAAAAATACTAGTATAGGAAGAGTTGTATCTGTTTCTACAATTACTGCAGCTAGTAAGTGGTGACTATGAGATGGGGGCTAAAGGTTATTCAATTTACTCTTGCTTTGACAAGGATCTAAGAATGAGCTCAGGTAATGTTCAGCTGATTAATGTCTTTTTTCCTATAACTCAATGTATTCAAATTATGATTCTGCATTATATGTGTAACACATTACAAGTTTATAAACAACTCTATGTCCTTATTCACTGACAGGCATATAAGTGAGGGCTGATTATGAATAGGGAACAAAAGAGATGCCAGCTGAGAGAAGGCATAATGGCTCATCGATCTCAATGTAAGTCAATAAGCTTTTATTGAGCATCTATTCTCTGCTGAGTATGATGTATTAATGAAGTACGTGAGTACAAAGGTGAATAAGTCCTGGACTAATTGCTCAAGGAAGTCTCATCAGTCTAGTGAAAGAGTTGAACATTCAGCAGCAAAACCAAATTAGAATGCAGTGGGAAAAGTTCTACAAAAATGCTTCATAGAATGTATTTTGGGAAGCGCCTGGGTTTAATTAATTCTGTATTGTAAGGTGTAGTCAAATGCAGCTATAGAAGAAAGTGCTGGTGACAGGTACAATTTTACCTGTGTAAAAACTTAGGAATAGCAGTCTACATGGAATTTCTGGGAACAACAAGAGATAGGGGCAGGTATGCTGGACAGTGTTCAGGGATAGAGATAGAAATGGTATATGGTAAATAATTAAAGATTCATCTTGAAATGTGTGGAGTAATGTGGACATTGGGAGAGGGGGCAGAGAGAAGTAATTTTCTATCTGTGGAGTAGAATGAATGCAGACTAGGTTTATCATAGTCAGCCACACGCCCCTGGGATGAATCTCCAAACCAGGCACAGTTTTGGGAGGAATGTATTTATTGAAGTAACAGATCCAGAGGAAGTTCCAGAATGATGAAAAAGGTTGACCCCTTTTCACAGGTATAAGCAGAGAGAGAAACCCATCACCAGCACCTCCACAGCAAGCAAGCACGCTCCAAACTCAAACTAGCAAATAGCAGGAACTTCATGCTTGAGCTCAGACTGCTCTTTGCATATGTATAGCTGGAATTCCAGATCCATCCCATACATGTCTTAGGGCTAGACCTTGATACACCCTCCAGCCAGGCAGCTGAAGAAAAACTTTAATAAATTCTTGAATCAATTGGGGGACACCCACTCAAACTACCACAATCCACCCCTGTCCCCCAATAGATTTATAATCATCTCACAGTACAATGTTAAAGAGTCCACAGTCTTTACCGACTTTAAGGCTGTTCCAATGTCCCAAGTCTTATCTGAGACTTAAGATTGTCTTTTAGCTATAAATTCTGTACAATCAAAACAAGTTATAATTTTTAACATAATGGCACAGAGTAAACATTTCCAACTGCTATGAGGCATAACAAAACTGGACCAATGCAAACTTAACAACCATTAAGCAAACCTCAAACATCTGCAGTTCAAATCCATTATCATAACCAGTAACTGACAGACTCCAGATTTTCCGATTCCATCTCTCCAGCTTGGCTGAACAGCTGGGAAAACTTCCATCCTGAGCCAACAGCACTCCATGGTAGCCCTTGCACAGTGCTGGTATGTCCAAAACATCTTCAGATCTCCATTGCAAGCCACATTCCACCTTCCAATGGCTTCACTGGCCAATCAGGGACTTCATGCCCTGATTGTTCCAAATGTTCCAAATACAGCATCTCAGCAGCAGCTCTTGGAACCATGTGCACTTTATGACCCACTCCATGCATGCATTTCTCATGCTTCCAAAAGCAATACCAGGTATGCAGGCACAGCCATGTTGTTAATCCAGGGACAAATAAACTGTGACCTTGAAGAGCAGGTTCCATCTCTCCAGCTACTTCTTTTCAATACTTTGTACAGTTCATCATTCAGTCTTTCCTGGGTGGAAACACCTCAGGTATCTCTCCATTGTTTTAATGTAAAGCAGTTGGGCCATAATCAAAAGCCAGCCTCTGTGCCAGAAAGTTAAACTTGCTTTGAGGTTTTCTCAACCTTAAATGTTAAATTCTCAGTTCCAGATCCATAGCCAAGCACAACAGTCCATTACTCAAGCCTTGGTCAAACTCTGTGGTCATGGGAAGTAGGATGCATCTACCCCTTGGTCCAGGTACACAGTTCCATTACAGTTTTCTGCAGTCTTTCCTTCCCCTTAGAAAGATCACAAGTCAAGCCTCCAAATGCAATTCTCTCTGCATTTAGCATTTTCAAATTCTCACCTGAATAGTCTATAAAACTTCACTTACCGCTCTGAAAAGCTTCTTCAGTTGCAAGTACTAAGTCCATGTCCATTCCTCCAGCATACAAGTTCCAGAAGATCAAAATCCACAAGGTCATATTCATCTCAATAATAGCACCCCATTCCTGGTACCAAAACTATCATAGTCAGGCACACACCACTGGGATGAATCTCCAAACTAGGCACAATTTGGGGAGAAAAGTATTTATTGAAGTAACAGATCCAGGGGAAGTTTCAGAATGGCAAAAAAGGTTGACCCCCTTTCACAGGTACAAGCAGAGAGAGAACCCCATCACCAGCACCTCCATAGTAAGCAAGCATACTCCAAACTCAAACTAGCAAACTGGAACTCCAGGCTTGAGTTCAGACTGTTCTTTTGTGTATAGCTGGAATTCCAGATCCACCCCAGACACACCTTAGGGCTAGACCCTGGATTTGGCCTAGGTGACACACCCTCCAGCCAGGCAGCTTAAGAAAAACTTTAATAAACTTTAGAATCTATTGGGAGACACCCACTCAAACTTCCACGGGAAGGGAAAACTAGAAACAAGGTGTGTTCTCTAGAAGAACAGAACCAGTGGAATGACAATGTGTTATAAAGGAGATTTACTAGATTAGTTTACAGACTATGTGCAGGCAGTTCAACAACAGCTGTCTACAAGGTGAAGAGCCAGAGAGTCAGGTAGCTGTTCAGTCCAAGAAGCTGGATTCTTCAGCAGTCCCACTCTGGTACTGAGGTCTAGAAGATTTCACTGTTCTTCAGTCCACATTAGAAGCCAGATGAGGCTGGGTTTCAATGTCCATGAAGGACAGTAGCAACAGGGTAAATGTACTCACCAGTACCTAGCAAGAGCAGCCAGACAAAGGGCTATGATCTCCTAGTGCTTCTTTTTCTATGTCTACCACTACAAAGTTTTCCTCTCTCCATCAATTCTTCCTGGAAAGGCCCTTATAGACCCATCCAAGAGGTGTGTCTAATCTGATCAAGTTCATGTTAGAATTTAACCAAGATGTGATAATAGAAAGAATGGAGGAACTACAAATAGGATTAGAATGGGGAGAATAAATTCTAAAATTACTTTTAGAGGAAGATTTTTTAAAAAATGGTCACATGTAGAGGATAAGAAAGATGGAAACTCCAAGTCTCATAGTTTGGATAACTCGGGTATTGGGCCAAGGTAGGCTTGCAAAGGAGCAAGTCACTAAGAGTAAGGGATGCAACCAAGGAAAGGATGGGAGGGCAGAAGGCAGGCTGGCTTTGTGCCATGATCTACTGAGGATCTCCAGAGAAAAACTGGATCAGGAGGTGTAATAGTTTGAATGATGCCCCCCATTGATTCAGGCGTTTTATTAAAACTTGTTACTCCAGCTGCCTGGCTGGAGGAGGTATCACTGGGGGTGGATCCTGGGCTCTAGCCCTAAGGTGTGTTTGGGGTGGATCTGATTTACAGCTGAAAAGTATGCAGAGCAGTCTAAGTTCTGGAGAGTCTGCTACCTGCTGCCCATTTGTGCTTGTTGCTTTTAGTGTCTTCTGCTGCTGATGGTTTCTTTCTGCTTGGATGTGTACAAGCAGCTTTTTCCATCATTAATGGAACCTCCCCCTGGATCTGTAATCTTGAAATAAACCCTTTCCTCTCTAAACTGTGCCTGGTTTTGGATGTTCATCCCAGCAACATGGAACTGACTACAGCAGGGGGTCACTGCATATCCAGGTCTTCAGGTCAGGAAGTAATTCTGGGTAGGACACATGAAGCTTGGGTCCACCCACAAACAGGTGAATGATTTTTTTATTTAACCTTTTATTTTAAAATTTTTATTTATTTATTTGCATGCATGTGTGTATGTATGTATAGGCACACCCGATGCATCTGGTTTTATGTGGATGCTGGGGAATCCAGCCCAGGGCAGCAGGCTTTCTTAAGAAATCACCTTTATCTGCTGAGGCATTATCTTACCAGCCTGGGGTTATTCAGGTGGATGGTTTTCAAGACTTTGATGGTAACTGATAGATAAATAAATCCAGCTCAAAACATGGTTCCCTGCCCCAAGGACTGATCCAGACTGCCCATGGAGGAGGATATCCAGCTGATTGGGGATGGGGAAGAGGAGCATTGGGGAACTGGGGATAACAGCTCATTGTTTGCCCATTAAATAATGTAATTCATTATGGACAATAAAAAATAAAGAAAAAAATAATTTTGAGCTCCACTATTAATAGGATTTAGGAATTGTAGACTAGCCTTGCTTCAAGCACAGGTGGCCCACACAGCCCAAGGATGTAATCATGGCTGTATCCTGTTCTCCACCTCTTTGATCTGCTTCCCTCTGTGTGTTGGTTTTGCTCCAGGCATGTCTGTTTTTGTTGTTTCTCTCTCTCTCTCTCTCTCTCTCTCTCTCTCTCTCTCTCTCTCTCTCTCTCTCTCTCTCTCTCTCTCACACACACACACACACACACACACACAGAAGCATGGCCATAACCAATCACTCATCTATGATATTTTGCCAATTTTCCAGATTTGGAGGACATAATTTTAGGATTATAGTGAGCAAGACCGAGTACATCCCCAGGGCTTCTGGACTCACTTATCTTGGAGCATTCTGGGAAATCAGGAGCATTTGGAAGCATTTGGATTCACCCAGTGAATGTCTGGCCATATTCACATTGAAGTTCTTTTCCTGTAGTTAATTGGTTCTTGCTGTGCTCGGGACAAAGCTTGGACACCTTCAAAGACCTTTCCTGAGGTTACTGGTGCTAGAATTCCAGGAGTTCCCACAAAACAAAAGGGAGAGGGGAAAAACAGAAAAAGGAAGAGAAGGGGTGAGGGAAGAACAGAAAGAAGAAAAGAAGGAAGGGTTTAAATACCACCCTTGAGGGTCTTGGCTTCTTTATGTCCTTCATCTGGTTCCTCCTGAGACACCACATGGGTGATTCCCCATAGGTGCTACACAGTACCAGAGAAGGCAATGGTCAAAGCTAAATGTTGGCAACACTCCCATTCAAAGGTTCAGCATAGAGTGTGAATAGCAAAAGAAACTAAGAGAGGTCAGCCAGGTAGGCGAACAAGGAGAGCTGCCATCTCTCCCCTCTTTCTGGAAGAGCAGAGACCAGAATGAGCAGACATCCTGTCTTTATCTTATTCCTTTGGACTCTCGAGTCCTCCTCACTAGGTAGTTAAACATTTTAGAATGTTAAGTACTTTACCAACTGCTGTAAATAGCCCCCATGGTGCCCGTGAAACACCCATCATGCAAATTAAAACTATTAATATGGAGGACAGGAGCAACAGAAGAGACAGTCAAGTTTAATTTGATTTTTTTTTTTCTCTCAAGAAAAGCACAAGTCGGTTATAGCAGCTTAGCACCTGAGGACATCTCTCTCCAAGAAAATTAAGTCCTTTTATTTGAATCTTAGCATTATCAGAACCTTTGTTGTTCTATTATTTCTAATATGTTTACATTGATTCAAGAATTGAAAGTTTAGGGCTGGAGAGTTGGCTCAGCGGTTAAGGATCTTGCCTACAAGAATTGAAACTTTAGGGCTGGAGAGATGGCTCAGAGGTTAAGGCATTTGCCTCCAGTGCATAAGGCCCTAGGTTCAATTCCCCAGTGCTCACATAAGCCAGACCCACAAGGTGGTGGACCTGGTGTGCTCTCTCTCTCTCTCTCTCTCTCTCTCTCTCTCTCTCTCTCTCTCTCTCTCTCTGTGTGTGTGTGTGTATCTGTGCTTAAAAATGAATAAATAAAATATTTAAAAAAGAATTAAAATTTTAGGTCAAATAAGAAGAGAGAAGGGGGCTATAGAGTTGGACCATAGTATCTGTGGATCCTATACCTACAGCTTCATCATTTGGACTGAAATCTTTGGAAAAAAAGGGGATCTATACTGGGCATGGGCAGACTTTTGCTCTTGTTTTTATTCCATAAGAATGTAGTATATTGATGCAGTACAACAAAGAGTTATGTAGCAGTTACATTGTAGTGGCTATTATAAATTAGATAGAGATAATTAAAAATAAGGTTACATAGGTTCCGGTGGCACATGTCTTTAATCCCAGCACTTGGAGGGGTGACGTAGGAGAATCACTGTGAACTGAAGGCCAGGCTAACCTACAGGGTGACTTCCAGGCCAGCCTGAGTAAGAGTGAGACCCTGCCTCAAAAATAAGTTTGCCTGAATTCTATGCAAATTCTCTGTCATTTTGTATAAGGGACTTGAGCAATTTTAGATTTTTATTACTATTTATTGTCAATAATTAGGTACATTCTATGAGCAGGTCTTGTGATGGTACCCCCATTTCCCTCCTCCCTGTCTCCAACCTGGTGGAAGCCCTCCTCAGTGGGCCCATACTATGGGATATGGAGTTATGGATTGTATGAGAGGTAGCCAGTTTTTTTTTTTTCTTTGTGTGTTGCTGCTGAGGGGGGACAGTGACTCTGGATATTCTCCCCCTCCATGGCTCTTGCTCCCTGGATGTTGAGATATAATTTTGTGTTTTCTGATAGTTCCTTCATCTAAAACAATAGTTGTAATATCATGGCTCTCTGAGGGTTATTGAGAAAATTAAATGACATAATTTCCAGTGCTTGAAATGGTGCTGGCATGTGTCAGCAACTTAATGATGTGGTAACCATTACCATCTAAATAGGGCCATAAAATCCTTTCCTTGACTGTTCCACGCCCTGGCATTTACCTTCCTGAGGCTTTGTTGAAGTGAGTTCTTACACAAATAAGAATGTCAAGTATATAGTAGCAGGTCGAGGGGCTAACATGTACCACACCTAAATGTGCCCCTTGGGCAGAAGTACTATTTTGAGCTGAAGCATTTGAGGTTCAACACATAGAGAAAGAAGCCTTTCGACCACTTCCCTTTCCTGAGATCTGCAAACAGAAGCTTCCATGGCATATGGGCTCTATTAGCTCCCTTCCAGGTAAAAGAAAACAGGAAGTCAGCAATGAGGGGAGGTTTGCTCAAACAAGCCTTCAGCTAGTTTCCCCCATATGTTTGCCTTCCTGTGATTGCCACCTTTAGAATCCTGCAACCTTTTCCTCTGTCTAATCACATTCTACAATTGCATTGTGCTTTGTTCAGGTATTTTATAAGCCTAAGTTCTAACAAATCCCTTGAGTTACTCACCCCAGCTTTCTCCTATGTGTTAACAACTCTTGTTTTTCTCATACCTCTTTTTTTAAGATTTTATTTATTCATTTTTAAGCAGAGAAATAAGAGAGAGAGAGAGAGAGAGAGAGAGAGAGAGAGAGAGAGCACACCAGGGCCACCACCTTGTGGGTCTGGCATATGTGGGTCCTGGGGAATTGAACATGGGGCCTTAGGTACTGGAGGCAAGTGCCTTAACCACTTAGCCATCTCTCCAGCCCCTCTGATACATCTTTTGTCCATCTAATTTGCAAGGCCTGTCACAGGACATAAGAAGGCACAGGAAAAATATTATGTTTCTTCTCTATACATGTCAAGTGGTAGGGAACAAATGAGGCATCAGAAGATGGATATGGAGTGTCAGAGAGGAGAGGGATGGTTTAAATAGGAAGGCAGGCGTGTTTCAGTGGATTTTTTTTTCCTGTTGTAGGGACTGAGCTGAGGATTAGAATTTGGATAATGTACAACAAAAATTCCAGTGCACCTCAAAATTTAAGGAGTACTCGAATTCTTGTCTACAAAGTTAAAGAATTAAAATCATAGACAACCAGAGGTTAAGATACAGTGGGAGACTTTATTTAAAGGAAAATGGGAAGTTACAGAGTTCTCCAGCCACCAGTGTGGGGAGAACACATGGGAGAGGTTTTAGCCAAAATCTATGCTGTTTAGCTAAACAGGAAAAAAAGAGAAAGTTAAAAGAGGGCTCCCATCATGAGAAAAAAGTTCATGTGGGGAGATCTTGAGCCCCTGCTAAGCCTCATCCCTAAGGGCTGAGGTGAGGGGGCCTTACCTGGAAAAATGAAAGTCCTCCTTCTAGGATGCCATGTGGGAACAAGAGACTTCCCTTTGTTCTAGGGAAGCTTTTAAAACTTCCACTAGGTAAGTCAGAGAGATAGCTGATTGGTCTATACCTGGCCAATCAACTTTAGCATCTGGGTTTGAGCTCTAGCTAGAGACACCTCCCACTCAAGTGGAGGGAGGGGTCTATGGAGCTTGTCTGAAACTTTCACAGCTACTTATAGCTGAGGGCATTCTGAGGGTTAGATTGAGTTTCTTAAGAAGGCTTGGCTGTTAGTTTGGAGTGCTTGCTATTGGCAGTGATTCCAGTTGAGTAATTAGAAGATGATCCTACATATGTAAGTTTGGCAAAATGCTCAGACTGTCGAGGAAGCAAACAGATTGCCAGGCAGGCAACAAGACCAGCCAGGTTACAGAATGCCTTCTGTGCTATGATTCTTGAACTCCTTTAATACTTGGGTCAACTCAAGAAAAGACACACAGTCCTCCACTGTATTCCTACAGCACAACTGTTTCAATACTGGACTCTTGGAAGAAGACTTTACAAAGGCTTGTTAGGTTGTAGGGAAATTAACATAGGAAGAATAAATTTAGAGTTAGTTACAGGGAGAGTGGTAGCCACTAGCCACAGGAGGCTGTTTAAATAGAAAATTATCAGGATCATATCAAATGAAAAATTTACCCCCTACATGGGTCTCAAACATATTATAGCCACATATAGCTAGTGGTTACTTATCCTTCCCACATTTCCCTCATTACAGAAAGCTTCACTGGACAGTACTGTACTGAATACTAGTGGCTTATGGTTGGTACTGCTCCAACTTTCTAAGGAGCACACGAGTAACTTGGTAACCTTATTGACAAGCAGTCTTTGATTCATTAGGTTGGGTGTGGTACCCAAAAGTCTCCATTCCCTTCTTTTTTTGAGTATGTATGTATATTCATATGTGTGTGGGTACAAGGATGCATGTCTTGCCTGGAGGTCCGAGGTTGATGTCGGGTTAAGCGTCTTTATCAGTCTCCACTTTATTTTTTAATTTTATTTTTTTGTTGTAAGTGTTTTGTTTGCCTACTGTGTTTGGCAGTGTGCATACATGTGAAGGTCAAAGACAACCTCGAAGGGTCCATGGTCACCCTCTTTGAGATGGCTTCTTGCTGCTGCAACTGTGGATTTCAGATTCTCCTGGCTCTGTTCCCCATGGTTTAGGTGTGTTGGTATCACAGATGCATGGGCCACTTTGCTTCTGGATTTATGTGGGTTCTGGGGAATCTAACCTGAGCTGGAAGGCTGTGCAAGCAGGTGACTTTAATGTCTCGTCATCTTCCCAGTCCTCCACTTTATTTATTGAGGCAGGGTTTCTTTCTGGAGAAGACAGCTTTCTGGAGCTTACTCTTTTTTTTTTAATTGTCCATAATGAGTTACATTGTTTAGTGGGCCAACAATGAATTGTTATCCCCAATTCCTCATTGCCCCCCTTCCCCATCCCCAATCAGCTGGATATCCTCCACCGTGGGCCATCTGTATCAGTCTTTGTGGTAGGGGACCATGGATCGTCTTTTGACTAGTCTGGATAGCCAGCTTCTCCTAGGGATCCCATTTTTCTGCCTCCTGAGCACTTGAATTACAGGCAGGCTGCCAGACCTACCTAGCATTTAAGTAGATTCTGGGCACCAAACTCAGGTCTTTCTACTTACTCTTGAAACCCCTTATCCACCAAGCCATCTCCCCAGCTCAGACCCTGGCCTTTCTAGTGAACTCCACAATGACCTGATTCTGTGGGTTCTCTCTCTTTAGAACAAGGGTTTAGAGTTTGTGCCATGTTCTCCAGCTTGTGTAGGAAACAGATGGTAAGCTTCTATGCTAACTCCTCCTACACCCTTCCAGGTATTAGTACCTTTTTCAAGGTAAAAGAGCTCCAGAACATTAACTTCATCGCCATGGGCAAGCATGTGGGCTAAAGACATAGAATGTCCACACTAAACTCTCGGCTTTGGAATTTACAAGCTTTGTTGTAAGATCTTTATCACATTTATAAGATCTCATGGCTTCTCTATGCCTCAGCTTCCACAAACAAAGCAAGAAAAAAAAAACAATCATACTTTAGGTGTCTTTTCTAAATTTTTAAAAAGACCCTATGAAATGCTAATGGCTATATGTGCTAATCAACAGATTTGGTCATAAATTTCACTTTCTCATGCATTCTCACCAGCAGACACAGAGGTGATAGAGACAATCTTTTACCTTGTAGGTTTTTTAGGTAGAATTCCATATTTGGGGTGTTGACATGGTCTCCAGGCTTGTGTTTTGTTTAACAATGGAAATAGATGTCCCAAGGAGTTAGATGACATGTTTCTATGAACACCTATTTCTCTCTCAAGATGCTGCTCAGTATTTCTGTTGACTTTATAGGTCAAACCTGCTTGGAATGTAATTAGTAAGATAAAGTATCCACCTTCACACTTAGGATCTAGGTCACTGGGCCCCCTCTCTGGCACAGTGTTTGTTACATTCAGAGAGGAGATCCAAAAACTGACGTGATTGAAATCAAATCTGCAAATCTATTTTTCTCATGAGCATCTTTCAAAAAGTGCCCAGAGAATGCAATGTATAACTGAAATCTGTGCTTGTTAAAATTTAATATCCCCATTTTTCTTGACCTGGAATTCACTGTGTAGTCTCAGGGTGGCCTTAAACTCACAGCAGTCCTCCTACCCATTCTTCTTAATTCTCCTTCACATTCTTTTCCCCTCCACATCTTTACATTAAATAAAGCCAATGATCGATTGGTCCTCCAGTTTCCCACTTACCCAGTAGCCCCGAGCCTTCCCTTGCTCATGTGCCCATTCCATCACCTGAGTTCTATTACTTCCTCTTCCACTCCTGATGTTCACCACCTGACTGCCATTATGAGCCTGGGGTCTTGGCCTTTCCACATCCTGCGGAGAGAAAGTGTGGCTCTGGGTGGGAATATGTCCATCCTATGATCAGAAACTGACCCTAAAAGATAAAAATACTTTCTCCATAGAAGGGTGCCTCAGTTTCCAGGGGGGAGGGAGGGAAAGGATGGCATGATTTTATATCACTGTGGCCCAATACCCGAGAGAAACCACTCAAGGGAGGAGAGGTTTCTTCTGTCTCATGGTGTCTCATGGTCCATTGTGGCGGTGGGGGCATAGCAGCTGGAGCATGTTTCTGGGATGTTTCTAGAAAGATATCACTGAGATGAGAAGTCCCACCCTGAAAATGGGCACCGCCATCCTATGCGATGGAGTCCCAGACTAAATAAAAACATGGATACCAGCATTTGTCTCTCTCTCTGCTTCCTGACTGCAGATGGAAGCACCTGCCTTGTCCTTCTGCCGCCGTGGCTTCCCCAAGCTGTACCTCCTCAAACCCTGAGCCAAAATAAAGCCTTCCTTTCTTAAGATGCTTTTCACAGTAATAGTGACCAGTATAGCCGTGGAAACTCATGCATGATTTGTTTCTGTTATAGATGGTATTAATAGTCATAAAGATCAAAGGCGAAGCTAAAAAGGAGGCCAAGATAGTAGAGACATATAGGGGACAGTGGGAGTGACCCTATAATCCAGGGAAGAAAGATATGCTCATAGGGAGAAGAACCCTAGGGCAGGAGCAGATGGTGGGGTTTGGTAACTATAGAGCCGAGAGCATCCAGGTAAGGAGAGCAAGCTAAGCAAACGTGTGTGAGCAGAGATAGGCGGTGTGTGTTCTAGAAAGAACGAGGATGGTGCTACAGACCCTGCCTAACTTTGCTGAAACCATTCGGGACAACTCCCTTAAAATTGATATGGACCGGCATGGCACCCATCAGTAACAACACACTTGGGCCAGGAAGACCGGGATGAGTACTAAGATATACAGGATCCCTTGCCACAAGGACTAATACAGACAGCCCACGGAGGAGGATATACAACTGATCAGGGATGGGGAGGGGGGGAATTGGGGAATTTGGGATAACAACACATGGTTTGCCCACTAAATAATGTAACTCATTATGGACAATAAATATATATTAAAAAAAATTGATATGGACCTTCATGCCTCCAGGAAATCTGCACATACTTGCTCTTCTGGCTGGAACTTTCTTCCTTCCTCACTTGTTCTTCAAGACCCTGCTCCAGCTTCATTCTCTACGTGCCCTTCTCCCCCATTTCCCAATCCTCTCCACATTCAGTAGAGATGAGGGCAAACTCTGTGCTAGGTCAGTAGTCGACCTCAGGTTCAGCCTTTTGTCCTGCTCACTTCTCATTTCCAAATGGTGGGTTTTCTCTCAACTTTCAGAAAGTTGCCTGCAACTTTCTAAAACAGCTGCAACTGTGAGGTGCTTCCCAAGCCCCCCTGCGAAGTCTCAGGCTCTTCCCACAAGATCCCTGATCGTGTTCTCATTTCCTCCTCCAGAAATGGGGGCTGATGAAGAGGTGAGTCAGCATGCTCAGAGCTGAGCAATCACGGAAGGCTGCTTTGTGAGAGTCATCCCTGTCGAGCCTGAGTTATTTATGCCAAGCACCACAAGTGCAAAATGAGCTCTCCCTGGAAGGGCTGGCACAGGATCCCCTTCCTGGATATGGCACAGTGGGACACCTCTGTGTCTGTGTGAGAGGAGTGGCATGCATCCCTCTAGCAAGGGAAGTCTGGTGATAGTGGAAGAGGAGCCTGGGCTGCAAGCCAGGTGATGTGAAGTTTGCTCCCAGCATCGTTGGTGAAGGGGCTATCCAATGATGTCACACCCTTAACCCTTTTGTCCATTGCATACTGAAAGTGAAAGCCCAGGTAATTTACAAGTATTCCTGTGGCCCTGCCATCCTTGGATTTGAGCAGCACTCGAGGTGCCTGGTCTCCAAGCGCACACTCAAGCCTGGGCGAAGTGGGATGTAAAGATCGAGAAGGAATTCCAATATGGTTCATGACAGCCACTGATTATGTGGGTGTGATTCAACCAGCTTCCTGTTGAACGGGCACCTTCTCTGTGCCAGGCGTCTGAGACATGGACCAGAAAGGGCAGGAAGCAGAGGTGTGGTGAAATGTGTGCATAACAGGCTGGGGAGACATCTCAGTAGATGCAATGCTTGCAGTGAAACTCTTGAGTATGTAAGTTCAGATCCCCACACCCCATGCTGGTTTTTTTTTTAAAGGCCAAAAACAGTGGAAGGCTTCTGTAATCTGAGTGTGCCTGCCTGGACAAAAGGAGATGAAATGGCGAAGAATAAGAGGCCATGCTTGAAACTAAGCAGAAGGCAAAATTTTGCACTGGTGTGCATGTACAGAGAGAGAGAGAGAGAGAGAGAGAGAGAGAGAGAGAGTGTTGAAAACATGGTGTGGACAACAGCAAGGTGACAAACACTACCACCACATACACATTCGCTAAGCCCTGAATGAACCACCTGGGCAAATGTCTCCAAAGAAGGTACAGACAGTTCATATGCAAGTGGCTTCGGGTGGGCATTCAATTCTGTTATTAGATTTTCTCCACCTTGTTCAAATGTTTAATTGAGGAATAGATCTATGAAATGACCAAGAAGGTCAAAATTCATTTTGTTCAGATGACATAACCTTCATAATATTCATGCAGTTCCTCCCAAACAGCAAGAACAACCTAGAGTTGGATGTCATTCTAGAATTTTCTGTGCTTGATACAGAGAACAGGATTGAGGGCCACGCTGCTGGGAAATCTCCTATGTCAGGGGTAAAAGACTCCTTTCTTAAGATCTCAGGTTTTCTTCTATTTAGACACTTCTTCTCCTGCATTTTCCATAGTCGGCACTTCCAACAATGACTTCAAATTTTTGTGTCTGACACCTGTAGTATATATCATAGTTAAAACAAATGTTAAGTTTTAATTATACATTTTAATGTTTTCAAGAATTATTGAAAGTCATCATTTAATTTTATGATTTTCATACTGAGATTTTTTTTTGGCCTCCCATCTTGTAGGTTGGAGCTTTAAAATGAAATTTTTAAAAATACAAATTTTAAGGTGTTATATATGCAGAAGATGAATAGAACATGTTTTTACACATATGTGCATGAAGTAAATTTTTTATTATCACTACCTGGATTATCTGGTCCTATAGGTTACCTCCTTCTTTCATCTAAGTTTTATCTAAAGTACGTGTTTGTCATTTGTAACTAAAATACAGCCCACAAAGCACCTGTGGCACTACTTGTACACAGCTGGTGCTCAATAGGAGCTCATTGTGGTCCTCTAATCCATGGAGTTTATACTATGTGCCAGCTCTGAATTAAGCAGTGGAGAAAGAAGGATGGCCATCCAAGAACCACAAGAGAAACAGACAAACATATGCATATGAAATTGATTACTCTTCCTGTGGATGGTGAGCTTCCCCATCCCCCCCTCCACCCCAGTGAACATCGAATCACAGAATCTCACCACAGAGTCAAACCAGCCAAGTTTGGTTTCAGGTAAGCTTTTGATCAGCTTAACTCTTTCTCAAGAAATTTCAAAAATCATCTTCTCTCAAAAATCCCGCCAGAAGAGGGTGAGAGAATGTCGATCTATTTGGTCGTTGGGATCAAACCATTAAACCACTCTGAGAAAATATCTCTGCATGGCCAGCAAGGGAAGGATCTGAGCTCCACATCCAAGTCCATACAGGGGCTACCCACTCTATGCCTTCAGGAACCTACTTCATTAGCTAATGGACTCATCAAACATTTATACACTTCCCAAATCCAAGCACAGTATTTTCTCGGTCCTCACAAGCTGTCTCAACACTCTCTACCAGTGTGTGTGCATGATATAGATGCTGAAGACCTGAGTAACTCATCCAAGACTGTAAATTACTATTGACTTCCTCATATCCACTTTACACCATCTGTGGGAGAAAGGCCCAGCTTGTCTGAGCTAATTATGGAAACTATACCCTACTTTACAGTAGGAAAACCCAAGCCTGAGCAGATCAGTGCAGAGAATGTGGTTTTGTTTATTTGACCATGGGATTTGTTTATAAGAATGCATTTGAATAAAAATAACACACATGAAAATTTTCTGGGACTCCTGCAAATACTGTCCTATGTAGAGACAGGATCAGCTGGCCACCTCATCATCTGACGCTGCTGTATGTGGATTTTAGTCCTGTGGATGCTGCAACCATGGGTCTAAAGATGAAAAGAAACAGAGTGGACACAGCCAGGAGAATCAAGAAGCCACTGGATTAAGTTAGTCCTGGAACTTCTAGTGTTATGGGAAACTGAGTCACACAGAGATGGCCCCAGAGATAGAGTAGAGAATCAGAAAATTTATCCATGTCAACATGGCCTCAGGTGAATACCTTTCAAAGCCTGAGTCCTGAGCTCTGCTAGCTCAGGGGTTTTATAGGCAAACACAATAGGCAGTCTGATATCATCTTGACTTCTTTACACTATTGGTGGGTTACAAGTTTCTAAGGTTACATGATTTGGGGACACAAACAGAAAATTCCTTAGCTATAAACCAGTGATGGTACAGAAAGCACAAATGTAGACCAGAAAGCTGCTTGCTCAGGGGTGTCTCTGCCTATGGCTGCACTAACCTGATACAAGCAGGTGCAGCTGTAGAGATAGGGAGGAGAGTCAGGGCCATGCTGTCTCCCTGGTAAAGGCTTGGAAAATAGAAACTGTGGTTTAGAGTATCTCTTGGACCTTGTTTCTTTGTTAAATTTCCATCACACTAGCTATGTGAGTCAAAAGATGTTCCTCTTGTTCCAACCAGTCTGAGTAATATTTCTACAAAGGTGAAAAAGGACACCAAGTCTAAGCCCAAATCAGGGCTGTCCCACTCCTGTCCTTCCCTTACCCTGTACAGATGCAGTTTGTCTACTCGAGTTGTTTACCACTTAGAAGAAGGGCAGACTTGGTCATCAGTCACATTGCCAAGCCTGTATGGTGGTTTGAGTCATTGCTTTTCTGTTTGTCTCATTTTCCCATAATAAATATATATTACTTAGATAATACAAACATCAAAGGGAAAATTCCATGTGAGGCAGAGGGAAAACAGCTCTGCTAAAAAATAAAAAAAATAAAAAGGCTTATATAAAGATCAAGCTGAGGATGTAGGTTGACTGTGTTTTGAAGATTACTAAACTGAATGGGGCCAGAGATGGAGCAGGCACTGAGTCTATTGCCTGTCACACCACTCAGCACTAGTGACTTTGGAGACATAAAATTCATGAGAAAGAATGGGTATTAGTTACTATCAACAACCCTCCCCCCTAATTTCTGTGAATAGTTAGTGAGGGCTGGATCAGGAGGGCTAGAGAGAGATGGTATATTAGTTACTTTTCTATTTGCTATGGCAAAATCCCTGTGACATGGGGCTGGGAAGATTGCTCAGTGGTTAATGGTGCTTGTTTTCAAAGCCTGAAGGCCTAGGTTCAATTCCCCAGTACCCATGTAAAGCCCGATGAACAAAGTGGTACATGCATCTGGAGTTTGTTTGCAGTGGTAAGAAGCCTTCACATTCTCTCTCTCTCTCTTTTTATAATAAAATACTTTTTAAAAATATCTATGAAGAAACAACATAAGGAGGTTTACAGTTCAAGGAAATCCAGCCTATTGTGGTAGGAGAGGCCAGGTGACTGGTCACATTGCAAATGCAATCAAAAAGCAGTCAGAAGGTGATGCTCAGCTATGAGACCTCAAGGTCTGGTCCTACTAAGCCACTTCCTCCGGTAAGGCTTCAACCTTCCAAAATTATGCCACATTCTTGAGACCAAGTGTTCAAACACACAAGCCTTTGGGGGACATTTCACATTCAAGATCCCCTCAAACCTATTTCTCAAACCACAGTTTTTAGGCTCTCTGAGGCCTGCTGGCCTCCTGATCCCCTACAAGTGTCTCTTTCTGTGCCTTTAACTTCCTAGAGCTGACCCCAGCCAACCCTGGCTTGCTAAGGATCTATCTCATTTCTGGGCTTTGCCAAGACCATGGATAAACCAATTGCAGTGACTATAACCCCGCAAAGGTAGTAGGGTAAAGACTCTGATTTAGAAAGCAGAAACCCACTCTCCAGCTGTCCCTGAATCCTGACCCTCCTGCCCACAAGGCATAGGCTAACATTCCTCCCCTTACCTCCCACACACTGGATGGATTCATTTCAGCCTCAGACAATTCCTCCCTCCAGCCTGGTTTACCTGCTGTTGTTTTTAACATCATGGGACCAAAAGCAAGAGACAAATCACCATATGTAGTGAGACAGATCTGTGCGTACACATCTCAGCTGGGTTTGCTTGAATTCTGGTTTTGAGCACGTCACATGAGGTCAGATTCCTCCCCTGTCAGGGGCTGGGATGTTTTAAATAGTACAGTGAAAGCATCACAAATGAATCTGGGGATGGAGCTCGGTGGCAGAGCCCCTGCCTGGCATGCTCAAGGCCATGGTTTGATTCCCAACACTGCAAAACAAGCACACTAACAACTAAGATGAAAGGAAGGAAGGAAGGAAGGAAGGAAGGAAGGAAGGAAGGAAGGAAGGAAGGAAGGAAGGAAGGAAGAAAGGAAGGAAGGAAGGAAGGCAAAAAATCTATTATAAATGCATGAAGCTACTGGAAAATTGAGATGCTTTTGGAGGAAGGATGAGGCAGAAAAATAAGAGATCCCTTTATTTTCTCCCCAAGGGGAGGTTGCATGGAAGAGTGACCTAGCTGAGGGACAGGTAGGGCAAGGCTCAGAGGCAGGTGATTTTCAGGAGATGGCGCATAGAATATTAGGAGGGACCAAGAGAAAGAAAATTAAAACTGGACAGCTCTGGGGAATACAGACAGTCAGAGCCATAGATGGACCCAGCACATCACCATAATGCAAATGAGAGGCCACGGAAGAGTTTTCAGCCAGGAAAGCACTTTGCGTACACATCGATTGTAGCTTGCCAGGGTTCAAGGCCAGAGGCAAGCAGCCCAGTTGGAAGGTTAGTGAACTAGTCCAGGTGATGGACTTGCAAAGTAGACTAGGTAGGTGCAGATGGGCATGGAGCCCAGTGGACAACTGTGACCTTGGCCTATGGTTTTAGGGAAATTTGATTTCAATGAAGCCACTTCCCTTTAGCTGAATGAAGTCTCTATTTTCTCCATTGCTTATGAGGAACAACAGCGGTATCTTCATTGAAGGGTGGTTATGGGTGGTATGGAATGATATACAGAATACCTAATGCCTGCCACATACTAACCACTGGCAAGAACTGGAGGAAGTGGTCTTGAAAATATCTCAGTTTACTCAGGGAATTCTGCTTGAATAAATGAAGTGAGCAAACGGATGGGGGATATAAGTCAAGATCCTTGGATTAAAAGTACAGCTAGCCAGGAGAGGAAGAAAGCAGAAAAGGGTAAGAAGTGTTCTTGTCTAAGCAAGCGAGTGTAACCTCAGGGTAAGCTCTTCCAGGAGTCCACATGATGGGCATGAGTGGGAGGCAGGCTAGAGCCCTTCTGAAGAGGGTCAGGAAATAAAAGCCTGCACACTCCCCAGGCTTGTGCAAAGACTAGTTTTACAGAAGAAGTAGCACTACCCCTTGCCCTCATTCTCTAAGCTTTTATCTTTACTGCCAGGAAAATTAATCATCGTGTCAAGAGGGCGGATGTAAGAATTGGTTAGAGGAAATAAAAATCCAAGAGAGATGGAGATATGGTGAGAGAATGTCTTGTTCCGCTAAATCTATTCAAGTCATGTCACTCAGACAAGTGACATGTGAGGATTCATTTTAAGATGGGAATGTGTTTATTGTTTGTGCTGGTTTTGCAAGAATATATATCCTCATTATAAAACTCCCATTCTATCAACAGGCTATTTTAAGCACTCGTGACAGGAACTTGGCTTACTATTTGCGATAGTTTGCATCTGAGCTGCCTTGTAAAAGCTTGTGTGTTGAAGGCTTAGTCCACAGGACATCAGTGTTCAGAGTTGAGGCCTTGGGGAGGTGAATGGAGGATAAAGGCTTTGACCTCATCTATACATTAATCCAGCTGATAAATTTACGGTTTCAAGGGCCAGTGGGAGCTGATGAAAACTTTAGGAGGAGATTGAGACCTCCAGGGTTGCCCTTGAAGGGGATATTTTGCCCCATCTTCTCTCATTCACTCTGAGGAACCACAATGTGGTAAACCATTTTTCTCCACCATATTTTCCCAGTAATGCTTTAAGTGATCAGGGACTGAAACCCCTAAAGCCATGAGCCAAAAATAAATCTCTACTCCTTTAATTTTATTTTCTCAGATAATTTGTCACAGAAACAGGAAGCTGACTCACAAAGTTTTCATGTATCTAATTATTTAATTATCACCCAAACATTCTGAACAGATGATATCATTTATCCATCTTCCAAGTGGAGGAACAGAGGCCAAGAGCATAAAAGACAAACCTGCAGTCCTATAGCTGGATCTGTGAGTTCCTGGTTTGGAGAAGTACTGTACACTCCCAAGCCTTAGTAGTTTTCCAGTTGTTCATGGAGAATCATAACCCAATGGTAGGGCTGACCTTGGATCAGATCTCCCAGTAACATAAGGGCCATGCTCTGGTTCAAAGTATGGGGTACTTCTGGTCTTCTGCCAAAGAGAGACCTTCACAGTACCTGGTGGTTGTCAGGGTTAAATTAGGTCATACAAGTCAAGGCTCATCACAGCACCTGGCAAGTAGTGACTGTGAGCTGATGTTAATCTTATCAGTAATGGTGATGTTTCTATGCTCCTTTGCTAGGACAGCATAATTTATACTAGCAAAATCCATTAGAGGGAAGAATGGATTTTCCAGGGAGGCAGATCTATGTTGAGAATTTAAAGAACCAACACGTTGGAGGACACTTAGAACTGTGCCTGGAGAAATGACATTACTTACTTGATGTTTTGCTATTATTATCTACAAATCCCAAAGCACAATATGCACTGTCACTTTCTTTGTCATCCTTTCACATTCTATCGTTCATTTGTCTAAACCCACCTCATTATCTAGAGATGAGGTTTATCCCCAGTTCCACAGCCTCAAAGCACCTACACAGACTTCCCTTGTGATACTCACTTTCAGCAACAGGTTAAGCACGGAGGGTGTGAGTGCAGCTTTGGGACCTTTCAGAGACTAGTTACATGAATTCCAGTTTCTTCCTTTGCAAAAGGGGGAAAGTAACATCTACCTCAAAGAGGACAACTGTGCCCCTGGCTGGTTCTGTAATTTCAGGAAAGGAAGACAAGAGAAGACAGTCTAAAATTACTACCTCATCTGAGCGCCTTCACATGCAAACATAGGATGTACATTTTGTCCAGGTCTCACTTCATTCACCCCCTCCTTTGTCTCCATTCTCCAGGCACATGAATCTTCCCTCTGTTCTAAGTTCTCCGAAGCCCTTTGCCCACTTCAGGGTTTTTGCTCTCCCTCAGCCCTCTACCTACAAGGCCTGTCTTGAGTCGTTCTCATGTGCAGCACGAGAGAATGCAATCCCTGACATCTAGTGCTGGCCTGGTGCTGAAAGGTAGCTCCTGATATGAATCCTTTCAACACTCAAATTCAAAGAATGCAAATATCAGGCAAAATGACCAGAGTCACTTGACCAAGCAAGATGAAAACTGCACCATGAAAATACTCAGTGACCTTGACTAATGTGACTTCTGCTTGAGCCTCTCTCTCTACGGACAAGGTTTAAGATCGTCAAGCCTGGGCTGGAGATGCATGCTGCTTAAGCATGGAGGCATCAATTTTATCTGTCTGTCTGTCTATCTACTCTCTTGACCTGTTATCTGTCGACCTGTTTGCTCTTCTGTTGAACATTCTAATTCTGATCTTCCAAACTTGTATAAGTTCCTCAAATTGGCAGAGTCCAGCTGACAGATTTGGGGATATTTAATGTGCACCCACCATTTCTGGGCCTGTGATATGTAGAAGGGAGGCATATTGAGTTGCAGACAGATAATCTTATGGAGATCCTCAAGATATGGGGTGTCAGATAAATAACACATGCACTGTTTTTGCAATATTGTCAATATTTTTCAAGTTATCACCTTTTAAATATGAAAAGTATCAAAGGGAGATTTATTTACTTTTTAAAAATGTTTTAACGTTTATTAACAACTTCCATTCATATAGACAATGCCATGATCCTAATTCCCATCCACCACCATCCCTTCTTCCCCTATCTACCCTCTTCTTCTTTATAATTAGTCCATCTCCTATTTTGAGGTCATCATTTTTCCTTCCTAGTGTGCAGGTCTTGCGTAGGTAGCATCAGCTACTGTGAGGTCATGAATATTATGGCTATTCTGTGTCTGGAAGACAGCATTGTAAGCACGCCTCTCCTTCCTTTAGCTCTTCTATTCTTTCTGCCACCGCTTCCACAATGGTCCCTGAGCCTTGCAGGGTGTGATAGAGATGCCTCCCTCAGTGATGAACACTTTGATGAGTTCTGAGTCTCGCCCGTAGTCACTGCCAACTGAGAAGAGCAGTTTCTCTGAGCAAAAGTGAGAGTAGCACTCATATGCGGGGAGATTAATTTTTTTCAAATAACTTTGGGAGCCTTGGCAACATGGAGAAGATGGGGTGTCATCAAGATACAGTAAAATATTTCCATTTGAAACAGTGGTGGGAAACAGAAATCACAGGCTTGCTGAATTTGGTGAGCTTTGTGGGTGTGTGTGGAGGGTGTCTAGGTGAGAATCAGAAAGAAGGAACGCATGAAGACTTAAGAAAAAGGCATCCATGCTCACAAAGAGGCAGCAGAAATTTACTAAGAACAAACAGTGTTTAAATCACCTTATTTACTGGTTTATTTATAAGCAAGTGAGTGAAAAGGTTTCTGTAGCTATCCATCATGCAGATTTTCCTGTGACATTTACTAAAACCTATTTATGTCTTGGTGAACAAATGGCAGGATATTGATGGTATGATTGAGAAATGAATCAGAGCTGCGTTCTGTGTCCTGAGAATGCCGGCTAATGAACCCTGGCGTTGGGTCCTGTCTAATTCCACACTCTTGTCCATGTTTCCCGTAAGAGCATTTATGACGCTCTAGTCTAATCTGAGGTTGCACCAAAGCAGAGAAGAGCAAAGGGATTGTACAGAAGAATCAGAGGTCCTCAAACCTCCAACAGCCTGGCAGAAAGGAACAAGTTGAACTGTACAAGAAATAATCTGGACCAATACCTTTAAGTTTCAAATAGTACAACGAGGGGAAGGGAGAGGAATGGCTTACTAGCAGAGTCATTGAGAAAGGCCAAGGTCTTATCTTTACGCAAACAATCCTAGACTCTAGGGTCACTTTGAACTGTGAAAATAATGAAATGACATTTGTGTTGACTTCATAGAATTGTTTGGAATAGAACAATGCTGAGAACATAGTTTGTGCTGAACAGATAATACCTAATACAGTATATGAGTTTATACTTTTCCTAGAATACTAATTTGGGTTGCATATTCATTCAATAAATTATTTTTGAGTATGAGTCAGTCTCTGGCTAGCTGCAGGATACACATTAGTGAGAAAAATGGACAATCATTTGTGCTGTGGGGGAACTGAAATCTTTACAGAGTATCCGGTTTGTGTCACTTACTCTACTGAGACTATAAAGATGAGTGTGGAGCCTTCCTGCAAATTCTTCTTAAAGTAATACAGACACATAGTCGCTACTCAAACCTTACATGACATTAACGGTCTAGACAGAGGAGGCTTCAAGAGGCGTACATTTAACTCATGATGGAGAGAAGGGTTCAAATCATACTAGAATTTCTCATCTGTTTATAAATGGAACATAGGCTGGGGAGATGGCTCAGCAGTCAAAGGTATGTGCTTGCTTACAAATGGAACATCAGTGCTTCTCAGATGATTTCGTGCATGTGATAAACAGGAAGCTACTCTAAATTGGTATCCACCTTTACAAGCATGGCACATTTTTAATTGTGAGTAAACCAGCAACCTGTACCACAGAAAGGAATAGCCAAGTAACTTGGGTCTTTTCTCAGCCTGGAGATGAGAAATTTGGGAGCAGGGCCTGGTTTGTGAATATATACAATTTTAAAAAATATTTTATTTATTCATTTTCAAGCAGAGAGAGAGAGAGAGTGTGTGTGTGTGTGTGTGTGAGAGAGAGAGAGAGAGAGAGAGAGAGAGAGAGAGAGAGAGAACACAAGGGCCACCACCTTGTGGGTCTGGCTTATGTGGGTCCTGGGGAATTGAACCGTGGACCTTAGGCACTGAAGAGAAGTGCCTTAACAGCTGAGCCATCTCTCCAGCCCAATACAATTTTTATGTAAAATAAAAAATAGTCATGTCGGTAGCTGTGAGGGTTGGCTTTAGGGTCCACATAGAAGTTTCAGGGAAGCAGGCTTGGGGTCATGCCAGGAAAATCTTTCTTGTAGTTTGAGCAGCTTATCGGTGGAAGAATCCATTCCTGAAGCAGGGGCTTTCCCTTCACTGGAGATGGGTAAGTAGAAGCCAAGGAGATCCCCTTCAACATGTAAAAAAGAGGTACCTGTTGATTTGTGTTTTAGCCATGGAGGTCATACCTTGAAATTCTAGCCTTGAAATTCTCCTACTTTCTTAGTTTTTCTGTGCTGTGCTCTCAGGTTCCATCCTGTGTTGGGATTTTATTTTGTTTCTATAAATCAATACTTAGCTAACGTATGGACTTCCTGAGAGCCCAAGAAAAGGGTGAGGTGGTGTATTGGGGAAAACGTGGATCTCAAATATGTTCCAATTCCAGAATGTTTAAATTCCCTTTAGACAGACAAGTTACTTTCTCTACAATGGAACCTCCAAAGGTATAGAATGAATGTGTCAAAATTAACTTTGTCCTGTTGTGTTGCTATGGGGATGTCATATGATATGTGGGCAAATTATCTCAGCCTATATAATACACGAAGTAGGCATACCTTTAAGAGTAGTTACGTTTGCTCCATTCTCATACCAAGCTCCCATTGGGCACCCAGCATAGAGGAAGGCATGGCTTGAGGCCAAATGCTCCTTGCAGCATTGTAGCCCAACAAATCAGAGATGCCACGGTTCTTGGCTTTCTCCAAAGGGAGAGGATTCTGCTCAGACTTTTGCTCTCTGGACGTTCTCTCCACCCCTTCTTTGCATTATTCCTGCCCTGGGTCTTAGGTGCTCCTCACCTTGGTACCTGATGTTGCCTTTGGATTCATGGATCCTGAGCACCCTCTAGAGACGACAGAGGGATGAACTTCTCTTGAGACAAGATGGATTTTTTTCATCATGCAGTTGCTCCTGTGAGTGAAATGCCCAGGAGTGATTGGAATTGTGAAGGGAGAAAACCGGCAAGTGGAAGGATTCCAGCTTCTCCTAACCCAACCCTCCCTTCTGATGCTCAGGGATGCCTTCTCACATCTGTCCAATCCCAAGATTTTCCTGAAGACAATGAGCAGCCCAGGGTGCAGAAGAGGATTTCCTCCTTTTCCAAGCAAAGCTGGTCAGTGAAAGTGTGTTCCACTGGGGTCAGAACTGCTTCTCCAACCCAGAAAGGGTTAAACTCATAAACATAATGCCTACATTTTCTCGTATGCCCATCTGGGCAGTATATCCTGAAAAGAAAAAGAAAGAGAAGAATTTGTTTAACCACAATGAGTCACAGAAAGCAATTTTAACTAAATTTCGTCCAAATATTTCATTTTTAGTTATTTCTCATATCCAACACTTTTATATTTCTTCACCACTCCTGTCCAGGACAAACTTGAAGAACAGCTTTTCTGCTACTAATATAGGGGAAAAGGCAGTGACGGATAAGAGAATGAAAGATGGAGATGAGTAATAAAACTTGCTTTGGAATTGTTATGTATCAGAAAATTGTTAACAGTTATCGACTGACTAACTAAAAAAAATCAGAAGACTTATCTGTTGCTAAAAATAACTGGAATAAATTTCCTAACATCACAGAATGAGATGTTTGAGCTTCTGACATTCATAGTTTTATCTTCAGGATCTTCTCTCTGAATTTGAACATGGCTATAATTTGCATACAAAACAGAGACCCAACATTCACTATTGAGAAAGAGATATGTCTGGGATTTGAATTCTTATCCTTCTGATCCATATCATGGTAATCACTATAAGGCGTTGAACATATCCCGTATGAAGCACGTCAGTGCGTAAAAAGAAATAGATGATGTGATCTAAGCTGCTGAAGAGCATAAAATCCACATAAAGGAACTCATCAAATTCAGGAAGGGAAATTCATTTGCACAGTTTAAGCAGGCGGTTTCTGTAGATGAAGAACCATTGAAACAGAGCAGGCGATGAGCCTTGTACAAACACGGCATGGTGTGAGTGTAAACCGAGCAAGCACTGAAGCTAATGAAAACATAGTGTGAGTGTGGGCTGGGCTGTCCTGCTTCAAACTGACCCTCCTGCTGAAAGTCGCTAGATATATACATCTCCAGAAAATATGTACATAAGATTTCATATGGAGAGAGTTTTACAAATATGTAAATTTTATATCTACATTTTGTTATATGTATGTTCTTATAATATATAAAATTTACTTTAAGACATTAAAGATGTACAAGGTAGCGAGGACTTCAGAAGCCAACATCATAGAAAGAATGGAAGCTAGGAGAGATGATTTGCACAGAAGCATAAGGATTTAGACCTTGCTCTTTTGTCACCTGTCCCAATTGAAAGTCCCAGCAGAGTCCCTTTCTCCACCCCAAGGATGAGGGGTATCGTGTGTCTCTCTCCAAATGTGGCATCATACCCTAAGACAACCAGAAGAAAGCAAGCTTGGATCCTGGCTGTGGGAACGGGAATTATGGTGTGTCCTTTGTGGTCTTGGAGCACCTGGGCTTATGTTCACTCTGGATCAGGGCCAAGAACCTGGGCCACAGTCTCTGGCAGCACTGTGCAACCAATAGCTCTCCTCAGGAACATTTCCTTATGGACAGGAGAAACTGTAGTTCCAAAAAGGAGTGTGCCCAAGTGTCTTGTGGGAGTATGTGGGAACTTGGGGTTGGGGTCCATGTCTGTGACATATCTGATCTGAGTGGCTTTTGTTTGTCTGCAGTATTAAAGCAGGCTTCTCAACACTAACACTCCTCCCCATTACTTTGTATGGGACAGCATAACTTTGCTTCTCCTTATTTATAGTCAGTGTTCTAGATGGACCAAAGAGAAGGAACAGTGGTGGAGACCAACCAAGCTGCTTGTGAGGAAGCTGACCTTGGCACTGAGCACCTTTCCTCCCTACCCTCATTTCTTTAATGCTTTAAATTTCAAATAGAACATGAATGGGCCTGGACTGAACCCAGGTCTTGCTGAAGCCTCCCAGCCACCATAAAAAAACTGCCTACTGTTTTCCACAATCACCAATTAGAAAAGTATCTGACACAGGCAGCTGTGATGTGTATAAAATAGTCTCCTGCAGATATTCCTGAGTGTGTAACTGAAGCGTGTGGGAGGGGAAAGACTTGTGTTCTGTTTGACTATCCTTGTGTGCTTTTCCCCTCCTATAGGCCCCTCCTCCCTTCAGCCCCCAGAAATGTGTGAGGAGTGAGGACAGCCAATGGCAGAGGGAGATTGGGCATAAGACTCTGGAGACTCCCCCTCCCCATCTCATATGTCACTGGCTCTGACAGGCATTTGTCTCTGTGTTGTTTTGAGCATCGGTGATTCTCAGCTGACTGACTTAGACAATGTGCTGGGGTCAAGGGAATCCACCCATCTGGTTTGATGTGTTCTCCCCATCCTCCATATTTCCCTCCTATGGCTCCTACTACAGTGTAGGTGATCACTGTGACTCAGACCTTCAGTCAGTTTCCAGCCCTGTGGAAGCATGTACCTGCTTTGGGTGGTTTGAATGAAAGATCCTCCACAGGTTCATGGGTTTTGAATACATGGTCCTCAGCTGGTGGCAATTTGGGAATGTTGTGGAGCCTTTTGGAGGTGGAGCCTTGCTGGAGGAAGTGTGTCTCTGAGGTCTTGAGGCTCATGAGTCCAACCTGCTTGGTCTTTGTAGCTAGCTCACTTTGACTACTCCCTCCCTGCTGTTATGACAAGATTTGATGCCCTCACTATCTGCTCTGCCATGCTGGAGGAAACTTCCCCTGCAAACTGTAAGCCAAAATAAACTCTTTCCTTCCATCATCTGCTTCTGATTGGATATTTTGTCCCAGCTACAAGAGTCACTGCTACACTGCTCTGCCTGCTGTCTTGTCGATCATGGGACTCCCCTGGGGGACAGGCCACACGAAAGAAATATCTTCCATGAGGGAGTAGGAAGGACTGGAACTGGACAGTGAGTGAGTGACATGCTTGGGGAAGAGTGGTGTGTCTTGGATACCTGAAGGCTGGACCTCTTGACATGGAGAGGTAAAGGGGGACCTCGCTTCTAGTTTCCTTATTCTACTGTTTAAGCTAATCCTGGGAGGAGAATGCCCAAGACTGTAGGTTCCATGGTATCTGCCATGCCTCTATTCATCCCCACTTTCAAGTGACAATCCACACTTTGCCTTGGCACAAAAGAATGACCTGTCTGCCCTGATATCAAGCTGAGAAAATACACAGGAGACTGTGTGTAAATAGAGTCCTGTTTCTTTTCTTTTTTTTTTTTGTACAATAACGTTTGCTTGGGAAAAAGTTATGTAAAATGTATTTCTAGATAAACAAAGACTGATGAAGTCATTGGTCACAAAATGGACTTACAAGGTATACTAAAGGAAAGCTTTAAGCCAAATGGAAATAACACCAGTAGCTAATATTTGCATAATGACATCAAGGACATTGGCACAGAGCTGGAAGTCCATTCCTAGTCACACAAGAGGTGTCAGATAGATCCCTGTAGCTCCTGGGCTACCATTTCAGAGGAAGAAGAAATAGAAACCAAGTCTCATGAGCTTAAGCTGTTTCTTATGCTCTTCTGAAATACAAGACTTGGCAAGCGAAAGAAAAAGAAAAGGAAGGCTGTGAATGGAAAACTTGACATAAGATCTCCTTCATTCATTCATTAGCCAGGCATCCAGGTGGACAAAGCATTCCTGAAAGCCCCAATTGGATTCAAGGAGATAAACATTTAATGCCTCTATCTTTTTATTATTAGCTTTGTGACCTTTGGCATACCTTTCTAAACAATTTCCTTCCTATCTATCAAGTAGGAAAAATAACCCTTCCTTTTCATAAATCTAATGAATATATAATGATATGTTTATAGCCTGTGGACATTAGGCAATGCACATTAGTTTAATTAATAATTATCAAATTAATAATTCAATACACTTTCATAAACCCTTTTTCCATGTACAGTAGATAATGAGATGACTATATATTCATGTCTGTGATAAAGAAATATTTTTAAATAATGATGAAAATGTAATAAGCACATGCCAGAAGAAGGGATTAACAAAAAGCTAACATTCAGTTAGGTTAACTTGGCATAGTTTATGTTGTAACCTGGGTGTACTTGATTCTAGAATTCATGGATTATGGTCCATATACAGAGCTGTATGCTCTGTCAGGTCAAGTACATGTACACAAGTAATGCCTCTTTGCCTTCTCATTCTGGGTGTCTGGATTCATATCTGCCCTAATGGCCATCTTTACTAGTTTGGAGCAGATAGTAAGTTGGGGACCTTCTGGAAAGCCAGCCCTCTGGGATCTTCTATCTTCATTTAGGAGGTGAGATAGCTCTTACTTCAATGTGTCATTTCCCTTCTCCTTTTGCATACTTGGGAGGGGATGGAGGATTTCGGAAGCATCACTGGGCTCAAAAGTCAGCAAGAATGCGAATTCTCTGGGAAGACTGATAAGCCACAGGACTGATTTCTTCAGAAGTGAGTTGCCTGCCTGAGTTCTTAACCCAGGGCAGGCACACGATCCAGCCTGCTTCTAGGTTTGGTGGTCATCTCAGGAGACACTGAGCCATCGGGTACAACCATAGCATTTAGCATAGTAACAGAAATGCTGTTAGTATCAAGGATCTGAGGGTCTTCTAGGCACCAGCATAACTTAATAAAACTTGAACCCCGTCAGAAAAAATAGATTTGATTTAAAAAGCTTGACCCCACTCAGTTGTTATGGAAATGTTAGCATTTAGTGACCACATGGATGAACCAGCTACATTCTTCACAGACCTCTGATTCCTGGCTCAGCGTTCACTGCCTGCCTTGACCAGGTGAGTTTAAAAGTGAGTGTGCCTGAGAATTCACTGTTTGCAGTTGTGTGGGAAAATGGTTTCTCAGAGGAGCTTATACATTTGTCTTCTGGGTCCATACACATCACTGAGTATCCATTTGGTCTCCTACCAGCAGTCAGATGTCTTTATGTGCATCAACTTTAAGCCCAGTAGTCGCATTGTGATGGTTAGGTTTTGTTGTCAACTTGATCTTTTTTAATTATCTTGGGTGGGTCTCTAATGATGTTTACAGGAAGGCAGCCTCTCAGCAAGGGGTAAGATGTAAAGAAGCTCAAAGAAGCTAGAAGTAATCATCCTTTCCTATGTGGGCAGTGCAGGAAGGAAACTCCAGAGACTCAGGAAGCCATTAAGTCTGGAATAGGGCTGCAAGACCCTGCCCTAAGGCTATATAAAGGAGAAGAAATTTTCTTTGGCCTCTCCTGCCTGTTTTCTGTTCTGTGTGTGTGATGGGTTTTTCTCTCTGCTCGGACCTGTGAAAGAGGACCAGCCTTTTTCACTTTTATGGGACTTCCCCTGGATCTGAAGCTTGAATAAATCATTTCCTCCCATAAAGTGTGCCTGGTTTGGAGATTCATCCCAGTGGCATGTGGCTGACTACGACATGCATTATTAAAGATCCAGTTTTTTACTTAATTCCAGCCCAAGGTTAGACCCACTCAACTCAGGAGAACATGAGGATTCAGTAAAATGATGGCATATATTTTTGCTCCTATGTTTTTGAAATTACATTCCCTAATAGTTCCCAAAGATCATAGTGGCCTATTCATGAACTTAGGCCTAACATTTATGAACTGTTTATTATATACCAAACCTGTGCTAAGATTGATACTATTTTATTTAAGCCTTACAGCATGCTAACAAGAGAGTGATGTTTTGCCCCCCTCCCATGAATGAGTTGGCAGAGCCTAAATAAGTTTAAGCAACATGAAGGGGATGAACATAACACGTGCACAACTAGCACTTGATTGTATTAATTGAAAAAGAAGACGACACATTCTAACCCATGGTGTTATACTATCAAGCTAGCATTTTGTTAATATTGATCTTGACTCATGTTCTGTCAGAGATTTATTGCCCTGATCACTGAAAGACATTCTGGAGCAAAGAGAAAAACAAAAATTATAGTGTGCAGTGCTTAAGGAATCTACAGAAACATGCAAGGAACTTAGGTAACAAGGACAATTCATAGCATCTTGATGACAGTCAGTAAGGTACAATTAACTCATCAATAGTGGCCCATAAGTCCAGCCAAGCTTACAGAACAGGAGACAGTTGACTTAGGGAAAGGTGGGAATGTGGAGTAGATAGGAGCAAGTACAATACAGAAGTCCAGGCTGCATCAAACTCAGTACAGAGGGAAATTATAGGAGGGGCAAATATTGGAGGAATGAGAAGAAAACCTCAAGAGCGGTAAGTCCCAAATACAGTGTATAAAGTGGATCATGAGATGCATTTTGGGGGTACCACTGAGGATTGGTTGCTTCTAGCTGTTCACTAGTTTTCCTAAGCTGACTAATATGTCTGTGTTTTTTTAAGGCACATGTCTATGATTCTTCAGACCAGAACACACCAGCAGGCACAGGTCAACTCTCCCTGAAGCTCGGTGAAAGGTGCCTTCTGCCTTGCAAGCCTGTCATCTGCACAGAGATTGTCCTGTAACATGACCAGAGGAACTTGAGGGAGGCCACTGGAGTCTCTCTCTCTACAGAAAACTTGTAAATACCCGTTTCAGCTTTGATGTAACATTGGAAGATGGCTGACATCCTGGCAGGAGACAAACCACCCCTGTCCTTCTTCACATGGAGCTCAAATGAAACCTACAAGAAAGTGAGGAGACAAACAGGAGACCAATCACCACAGCAAGTCTGATAACCCAAAGGCCAATGGAGATAGATACCAACCATACCCAACACAACCCAGGGCAAAGGTTCAGAGATACTTAAGATCTCAACAATAAAGCAGACTTAAAACTCACCCATTATGACTCAGGGAACTGAGTGGAAGAGATGGTGGAAAGAATGTAAGAGCCATGGTGGAGGAGAATATCCAGAGACATTGCCCCCTCAGCAACAATGCACAAAGGGGGAAGGAAAAAAAAAGAAAAACTGGCTCCCTCTGGTGCAGTTCATACCCCCTAACCTATGGACAGATCCAGTGTGTGCACTGAGGATGGACGCCAGTGGGTAGGGAATAGAGAGGAGGGAAATGGGGACACCTTCACAAGATTTGATCATACAATGTATATACTGATTCATAATAATATATAAAAAAAAGAGTTTTATTACTGCAAGGTGAAGGCTTGGCTCAAGAGGGACCAAACTGAAGTATCAGAAAAGCATTTTGTCAGACACAAAAAATATATCATAACCTCCTTGAAGCTATAACCCTAGGGATGTACAGGCAGGAAAAGGTATCCTTGAAACTGAAGTACAAAATGAAGAGCCAATCCAAGCAGATGTTATCCTTCATTTACTCTCCAAGGTTTCTGGTGAAATCTTGTAACTCTAAGATCTATTAAAAAAAAATTTTTTTGTAAAAGGTTATACTCATATATCCCCTCTCCCTCACTTCTATTCCTCTGAGGACCTTCTTTGCTGGGGTTATTGATATTTACTGTGATGTTCTAAAGACCTCAGTCAGTCTCTATGACTCAGATTTATATAACAGAAAAATTCTCAAGGCGATTTTCCTGCCTTCAAGGGAGTAAAGATAAGCTTCATTCAATGCCTCTGGATTCTGAGGAAATGAAGGCAGTATGATACCAGGGTGCTGGTATCATTGCTCAAACCAAAACTTGGCCATGAAACCTAACATAATATGTAGTGTACATGAATATGCACATGTGTGTTTGGATGGGGGATGAATATATGTACCCCTATGTGTAGAGACAAGGTATTGATATCTGGTGCCTTCCTCTATCACTCTTCACCTTATTTATTTAGACAGATTTTCTCACTTATCCCAGAGCTCACTAGACTAGCAAAAGATTGCCCTGGGAATTCACCTGTCCCCATACCCTGGGAACTGGGATTCTAGGTGCATACCACCACGCCTGGCAAAGAATCTGAGCTCAGTCTCTCAGCTTGTATGACCAACACTACCAACTGAACCATCTCTCCAGCCCCCAAGAATATAACCTTACCAGTCTTCAGCTAAAAATATCAGTGTGAAACATATTCAATCCACTGGTTCAATTTCCAACTCAACTTTCTTATAGCAAATATTCCAAATAATTTTCTCCTGTCCTTTGTATTGGAGGGTTGTCAAGTTTATTTGCATATTTCAAGAGGACTTGAGTAAAACATGTTACCCTACCACTATTTTTTGTTGTTATTTAAGATAGGGTCTCATGTAGTTCCGGCTAGCCTTGGACTCCTTATGTAACTGAAGCTGGCCTTCAAGTCCTTGATTCCTCCTGCTTTTAACTCCCAGGTGCTGGGATTACATATGTGTCACCATGCCTGGCTAGCTTTACTTTCACTACTAGAAGAATGCTTTATTTGCATCAACTGTCCTGTGAAAAAATATATTCGCTGTTAAAACAGATAAATACCCTGGTCTCCGGATCTTAAACTAACATAGTTTCTCATTCATGTAGAATTCACATACTTGGCATGTGAATTAGAATTTCAGTTCCTTCAACTTTTGACTCTGCTTTCCGTAATATGTGCTTCTAAAGTTCATAATTCTTTATTTTAGTATGGGTGTGCATGGCCGTGTGTGTGTGTGTGTGTGTGTGTGTGTGTGTGTGTGTGTATGTGTGTGCGCGCGTCTGTGTGTTGATTAGGTTTTCAGTACCAGTCAGGAATTACTTTCCGTAGAGTGATCCTCAAATCCAATCAAGGAGCAGTTGGTTTCCCACATAACTAAACATGTTGACCCATTGGTGAATTTGGCCTGGCTGGCCAGCCATGTAGCTTGAGGATCCACTGCTAGTTAAGACCACTGAAGACTTCTCCCCCCCCCAGCACCATGGCAGCTAGTCAACAAAGAAGAGGCTTCCAGCCCAGCTCCAGGTTGATTTCTAAGGGACCCACAGCCCTAGCATATAGTGTCTTCAAAAACAGGATCTTATCATTTAGTTCTGGTTGGCAACGAAGAGCCCTGGCAATAGCCTGTATTATTTAGGGTGAATCCAATCACTAAGAGGTGCTGAAATTTTCTTATAACGATCTATGGCTTCTGGGCACAGCATTAGTCCCCCCATACACACACAGGGTACTTCTGCCCAGGAAAGGGCATGGAGGAAAAAGGGAGTGAGAGAAAGATTAATCAAAATTAAAGATATTATGAATAAACTATATTGAAACCTACTTCTTCACTAACTAAAACTGTATATGTTATTTGTACTTCCAAATGGGGCTTGGTGACAGTCTAAAGGAACACAGAGGAGATGATAGAGAATACAGACTGATTCCATGGACAAGTCTTGGGAAAAGAACATATCACTTCTAATTAAATTCCATTTGCTAGAACTTCATTACCTGGCCATACATTAAGGTAGGGAATGATGGACAAGATGGTTCATATGTGTGATTAGCAAGAAGAGAAACAGTTTTGAGTGACAGGTAGTTGATTGATATCATGGTAATAGTTAAAGGTATTTGCTTGCAAAGCCTGATTGTCCTAGTTTGATTCCCCAGTACCCACATAAGCTAGATGAACAAAATGGTAGATGTATCTGGAGTTTGTTTGCAGAGGCAAGAGGCCCTAGTATTCTCTCTCTCTCTCTCTCCTCTCTGCTTTCAAATAAATAAAATTATATATATATATATATATATATATATATATATATATATTAAACACATTGAAAAAAAATTCCCTGATTTCCTTCAGCTAAGCATGTATTTATGTAACCTTTAGTACTGAGCAGTTCTGTTGCTTAAAGAATGCTGTGTGGAGAGGTCTTTTCTTTAGCACTTATAAAAAATAATGTGTCATTTTTGTCAGAACTTTCCTATAAGAAATGCACTGTTCTCTTGAGCTGCTATCATAATTCTTGCTTTGTTTGATTTTTTTATCTCATAATTTGGTTATGAGATGTCTACATGCAGGTTTCTTGGTATTTATGATGTTTGGAGTTTATTCAGCTTCTTTAATCTGGCATTCTGTTAAATTTTAGGACATTTCAGAAATTACTTCTCTCATTTTTTTTCAAACCCATTCTTTTTTCCTTCTCAGGAATATGAGCCTGCACTTCTTTTTTGGAATAAGAACCAGGTGGACCTGAGCTGAGGTGAAGGGGTTGGAGAGTGTGAAGTGAGCTGGTCTTTCATATGGGGCTGAGAACTCAGCATCTGGCTTCTTCAAGAAGTCCTTCTCTGCTCAGCCAGCCCACCTGAGTAGCCAGAGCTCTGTAGGAGTTAGGGGTCAGCATAGGAATGGGCTTACACAGATGCAGGAGGATCTGTGGAACCCAAGATTTTGACAGCTTCAGAGGCAGATCAGAGGAAGCTCTATCCTGAGCAGCCTGTCATGGAAAGGTTTCACTCAGTATTTCTCACCACTGTCTTTACCACAGAGTCACTCAAGGAGACACCTGTGAGTGTCGAGACCCCTATGTGTGGCTCTCCTGACCTTTGGAAAATGACAACTTCACTTTACTTCTTTGGAATGGAATGGTAGTTTATTGGATGCCAAACTAATTCAAATGACCCCTGGAACAGGATTCTGAAAAATATTATTTCCAGTGCTAGAAAGGAGACACAAAGATGATGTCATCTTCACCACAGACAATCCAGTAAA
>PVHP010013976.1:0-39887 GCA_004024765.1 Zapus hudsonius | reverse complement strand
TTAATTCTGAAATATTAAGAAGGTTTTACTATGGAAGTTAAATTTTGAAAGAATTTAAAAAATAAGACATAATGAACTGATCAGACAAGAAAACCAATAAAAGATACAGAAAGAAATCATTTTCTTTTTCTAAACGAGTTTTCTCTTATTTCCTTCCTAACTTGTAAACAGGGTATAATTTTACACATTTTCTAAAGTCTCATAAAAATAAAATTTCTACAATGATATTTTGTTTTCACTAATTCAAGCCTATATCATTTCAAAATTAAAAATATTTTGTTCCAACTTTTTGGAATTTTATATTTACATGTTTCATTACATGCCCTTTTATTTAATCATAACAGATCCTGAACAATATAAACAATAATTGTATCTCCAATTAAATGAATCATCTCCTATTTTAAGCTGTGCACTTAAGAAACATTTATTCATTGCACATATGTAAAAAAACTTTTAAAGAATAAAGATTGATACTGTGGAAACAGGAGATATAAATAGAAAAATTACTGTCAGAACTTTTACAAGTTCATTGAATTTCAAGTTCAAACTATAGTTCTCACTTAGTAGAAAAAGAATAGCTTTCATGATTATAGCAAGTAGGATGTGATTTTATATATCTGGACAGCTAGTGGGAAATTAGATTCTCTTCATATTGAAATTTACAAACTTGGGTTTGTACCATTGGGAGTTTTAGAAAATATTAGAAGAAATTACACAATTCAGTGAATTTTTGCAATTTAAAAGAAAATAACATGGTGAGCTTTGTCTGGTAGACTAATTTAAAGCAAGTGCCTGCCTGCATATCTCAAGAAAAGTGAGATGTCACTATAAATCTGAACTCGGCATTTGAAGACTGAAAGATATTAATGTACTTCTTGAGAACATATATTAATTTTGACATTAGCTAGTCTGTGGTCTGGAAGAATTATAAATATATATCATAAACATGCATTAGGCAAGATATAATTGATGAGGATAATACAAAGGATAATACTTAAGATGGAAATTGGACTTTGGAAAATTTATTAGCAATTACACTAATTATTTTACACTGGTATTTCAAAGTGATTCAGTTAATGGATGCAGATCACTTTCCCTGAAGATTATGGTTGAGTGCCTTGTGATCCTTTGGTTTAAATGTGAACATCTTATCTATGAAGAGCCATATAAAGAAATTTTTATTGCTATTTTTAAAATGATGAGAAAGTCTGAAATGGTTTTGGGCAAAAGAATGATATAAATGTCTAATGAGGCTCATATGTGGTGTGGGGTTCGATGCAGATATCCTCCATAAACTGATGTGTTCTGAATTCTAGGTCCCCAGCTGATGGTAATTGGGAATTAGAAACTTGTTGGAAGTGGGGTTTGGGGGGCAGGCTTATGGGTGTTATAGCCAGCTTCCCCTCCTTTGTGTTTGGCACACTCTCTGTTGCTGATGTCCATCATGTTAGCCAGGAGGTGATGTCTAACCTCTACTCATTCCATCTTTCCTCTGCCACCTGGAATTTTGCCTGCCATCATGGAATTTCCCTTCAAATAGTTAAACCAAAATAAATCCTTTCCTTCTAGAAGCTACTTCTACTTGGTTGATTTTCACAGCAAGAAGGGACTGATTGCAACAATAAAATTGATTCCATAGGGTTGTTACTGATTGAAACCTGGCTGTGTGGCTTTGGGACTTTTGAAACTGATTTGCTAGAGGAATATGGAAAGGTTTGAAACCCTGGCCTAAGAAATGCTTTGCAGTGCTGTAAGTACAACTTCATGGACCACTCTGGTCAGAGTTGAAAAATCTGAATACAGTAAGGACTAATGCTTGGCTTACAAGAGTGAGAAAAAGGTCTTTGTTGGGACTAGACTAGAAACAGTTGGTATGAGGCTTGCTGTTTTCTGCTGGCCTGTGTCCACAGAATTACCAGAGTGAGCAGATGGAGATGCCACAGAAAGAAATGAAATCTCTGGGCTGAAACAACTGCCCATTTGACTGCGATTGTTTGAGAGATGACAACCATTGAGATTGGGCCAGTTGATCTGCAATGGTGCATCAGGAAGAATGCGGACTCTTTTGAAGTACCTGGTCGGAATACTGAAGGAATAACCTGTTCTTCAAAGTCAGCAATATTTCTCACCTGGAGTAAAAAGTTGGTAGCCCACTTGGTACTATGGAGTATAAAAATGAAGGGAAAAGAGGGTCATTGCATTTGCAGCACTGTTTGATTTTTGGAAATGGCCATGGGCAGTGTGAAGCAAGCTTGTGTGATTACCTGTGTGGAGCCCACTGGAAACATGAGGATGAACCAATGGAGATGCCAATACATTGAACAGGTATCCAAATGTCTATAGGTTCTTTAGGTGAAGTGCATACTTTCCTGCATTGCATATATTTATATTTGAAGGCTTATTTGTGTTTTATCTTTTGTGTTGGCCATATGTACTTGGCACTCTAAACTCTCATGAGGCTCAAAGATATATTTATATAGATGTTAGGGTCCTTATAACAGTCATAAGCAAATTTCCAGGTAACCAAGTTCTTTGAACTTAGGCCTGACTGCTGTACCCTACCGCCCCTGTTATGGCAACCTTGGCTTTCTACTTCCTGGGAGCTCATCGTCCTCAGTCATTTTATCATCTCCCACACACTTTCTTCACAGTAGCATAATGCAACATTTCCTTTTTTAAAAAAATCCTTTTAATAAAATGTTGGTGCAAAGGGTTTAATAGTTAAATGTTTAGGTTTTGCCAAACATGAGTCAAAATTCAGTATATCTTTAATGTTCAATAAAGTAATGAACTTTCATATTTTGAGAAGTAATAGAAATATAAAAATTAACATTTTTATAATAAATATCTCCCAAATAGAGAACATGATTATGATTTGTGGTGCAAACAATAACATATTTCATAAGTGAATTTTATAATTCAAATATTTTACTATCAAGTAGACTGATAATGTTCACCTGTTAATTGACCATCTATAAAATCACTTTAGGGGCTGGAAAAATTGCTCAGTGGTTAAAGTACTTGCCTGAAAGACTTGACGACTCAGGTCGATTTCTCATTGACAACATTAGCCTGGATGTAAAATTAGCACTTTGATCTAAAATTTGTTTGTAGTGATTGGAGGCCCAAGGCGTGCCAATTCTCTCTCTGATTGTAAATTTAAAAAAAAGGTTTTCAAAAAGTCACGTAAAGCCTATAATAATATCAGTATGGCCTGATTTGCCATAGTCCATAGTTTCTTGATACTTCTATAACCACACAAATTATAAACGTAATAGAATTAATGACATAACTGTAATCCATTAATATAAATCAAATGTCTAATTAAAATATAACAACCATATTTATCAAACAATATTCATTCATTTAATCAATAAATAATTAAATTAATAGTAAATTTATTTAAGAAAACTAGTAAGTAGATTATAATAAAAATAAATGTACAATCTATTTGAGTATGAGTCTTTTCTACCACTTAAGTACATATTGGTATTCTACTATTATGTCCTAGGTCCTGAGGACCTGGGCTGAAAAATCACATAGTCCCTAACTTCACCTCATTCATAATATTGTATAAATCAATTGACATATAAAGTAATTCTTAGGGGAACTAAACTAGTTAAGTAACAAAAGGCTTTTTTGTTGAAAATAACTTCCCACAATGGCCAATGAGCAAGTTTATGTTTGCATTTCATTTTTAAGGAATTTATTTTTTCTTGGACCAGGCTAGTTCAAATTTAATAGTTTATGTGTAACATTCTATAACTGGAAATATTACCTTTTACCTACTTAATTTTTAATATTCATTTTTAGAATCCTACTGCACTTTGGAAGTATTTCTGTTGTGACCTCATTTATCCCTTTATTTATGGCCTTCATCAAAGTTAGGGTTTCCTCATTTAGAGTTATGTCTATCATGTTGTTGTAATGTTAAATTATCTTTCTAGACAACTTGACAAACATTATTTTACTAGATGCCAGTAATATTACTAAAACTGAATAGATTTTGTGTTTAAGTAATGGCTATTAAATGTTACATGTTCCATCTTTTATACAAATTCTAGTTTTATTGCTAATTCATAGATAAAATATAGATAATATTTTATAGATCATATAGATAAAATATCTGAGATGATAAGATATTGCAAAAGATTTAGCAAAGATGCACAGGTAGAAAAAAATCTGATGTGTAACTACTTTTTGGAAGACTCAGAAAATATGATTGATTTAAGTTGAAAGTAAAGCAGGCTAAATTATTTTAATTCACTGGATAAAGCAGATCATTACAAATTCATACAAGTCAATGTGTTTTTAGCAAGATATTAATCAATATTAAAAAATTAGTTTATTTGGTGTCTTTCTATCTGAAAATAATCATGACTAAATATATACCAAAAATAATATACACATAGAAATGAGATACTTTTGGATGTCATATGGTTTGAAGGACAAATTATAGAATGCATTATGTTTAAAAGAGGTAAGATCCTCAGAATTTTGACCAAAGAGAATTGGTAATAAAAACTTATTGAAAATCTTTTTTATTCCAATGATACTGACATAATAGGTTATGCTATTTAATCTTACAAATACTTTAAATATGACTGTAAAAATGATGAAATTGAAAATTGTAAAAGATACATAGCTTGTCCAAGAAACGGCTCTGAGTCAATCGTGGTTTTCTGACACACGAGTATGTTTTCTGCTCAGCCATGCTTGCTGCCAGTAGCTTCATTCCATTATAACATGAAGAATAATTGCATCAGGATATGTAGAAGAAAACCTTAATCCAATCTGAAAACCTAGGTATTAAGTGCTGTTACTTATACTTTTATGAATATGATTATTATGGGGCAAATAATGTGACATTATTTTTTATATTTTTAAAATTTAAAACAGCAATCATCTATAAAGCAAATGGTATTGTTCCAGTATAAAATTTTTCAAAACTTTGACAAAAAGATATTGGTGACTCAAGCAAGTACAAGGACAAGAACAAGTAAGTAAAAGTGTATGGAATCTAAATGATGGAAAAACTGTCTTATCCTCACTGACATTATATTGTTGTGCACATCTCTAAACTAAGTAAATTTTCACTGAAGAATTTCCCTAATTTTTCATTTTCACAAATACATGAATGCAGGAAGGAGTACATCTTTGAAGAAGAAAAATTCCAGAGTTTTGAAAGAGTAAAGAAAGCAAGAGTAAGCAAGTTTGAATTGTCAATTATAAAACCCAGTATGTTATAAAGAGGGTTTGCTATCAGTGGAATTGAGTCCATCATAAGAAAATAACTGTATACACAAGAACACACAAACACACAAAACAAACACAAAACACACATTTATATAATATTCAAATGCTTTTTTGTCATAATATTTTATGTTCATGTTATTCTAATTATATAACATTTTGTAATTGTTCTTTATTCAATTCATAACTGTCTACCATAAATAATTGTTAAAGATCTTTGACTGTTTTTATTACCAGGAATCTTCATAAAGTGAGAAATGGAGTGAACAAAGAGACAATGAAAGTTCTTTAAAGTTGGTAATTATGAGCACATTATATTGAATACATAATTTTATGGTTAACCCAAAATGAAAGGCTTACCCTAGAGACAGCTGCATGCTCTTGTTTATTTGGGCATTATTTACAGTAGTCAAATTATATAATTATCCAATGTGCCAATCACCTGATAAGTAGATAAAGAAAATTTGATGTATACACAAAATGAGTTTTTTAAGTTACAATGAAGAATAAAATTATGCTCTTTTTTTACTTTTCATTATTTATTCCAGTATCACAGTTAACAGATAATTTACAATTTTCACAATTGAATGTGATTATGTATTCTTCAAATGAAGTATGAAGCAACATACCAATAAATGGTGGTTATTTGTTTTGAATTAAACTGAAAAAATCTGTCAGATTATTGTATAATACTTAACTATATATATATATAATATTAAAATGAATCTCATGAATTTGATTTGTTGAAGATATTTAATAAACTTTACTTTTACAAGTTGCTGTATATTTCTATATCTTATATTTCCTATAAAATGGAAAAAATAAAATATACATAGCTTTATCCCAGTATTATGGAATTTAAATTGTTTATTTACTGGTTGAAAGCATCAAATAATATAGATTAATACTAAATAAATAACATTTTCTCTACTTGGTAAGACTAGTAAATTATGTGAAAAAATATGGGTCCATTTCAATCTATGCTAATTTGGCTATTTGAAACAGTAACAGAATTTTTAGTCTTTGAAGGAACAGTTACTACTGAGGAATATAGATTTAATCTCAATATTGAAAATTTTGTTATACATGGCTGTTCAATATCTTACCTGTGGAACATAAGAATGAGAATGGAATATCTGATATATTAGAATATTTTATTTAGGATAAAGAGGCTTATAAAATGGTTCTAGGATTTATGCCTTGAGGGAAGCATATCCCACCTTCATTCAAAGAAAATTTGACCTTTTTTTCAGGAGGGAGAATATTAGTTTTCTGTTACTATATAGCAATTTATATCAATATCAATTTATTATGTCACAGTTCTGTGAGTCCAAATTCTGAGAACTGGCTATTTTCTCTATTTTCCTTGGATTGACAGACCACAATTAAAATGTAGTCCAGATGGAGTCATGCTTAGAAGAGTTAGAATTAAGGGTATAAATTCACTTACCAACTCTTACAAAATCATTCAGGCTGTACATTCATTTTTTTTTTCACTGTAGGACTGTGTTCCCTGTTTTCAGGTGAGTCGTCAGAGCAGGACCTCACTTCTGGGCTGCTATTCCCAAGGAGTCTTCATACGCATTGGCATCCTTAATATGTAAACTTCTGTTTCAAATGATCCTACCTTCCTCTTCCCTGTACTCATCAAGAAACAACACAGATTCAAAGGTATTCATGTGAGTATGTCATAGGCGCTAAATAATTTCCCATTATTAAAATCAATTAATGCCATAAAGATTATTTTATCAAGGTATGCTATCTCACCAAGTTCATCATATTCTCAGATATTTGATAATAAGTATGGGACTATGGGAATTTATTTTATTGAATTTTATAACAATCTTGTTCAATGCATCTTTAAATACATCACTTCACCAAAGAATAAAATTTTTTCATTAATTCATTGTGTGGGAAAGCACTATAGGATTCTGAAAAATCTCATGGTGATGCCATATCAGAGAATTCATTAGCTGTATTTGAAAATGAAAAACATTGACATGGGGCATAGGATTGTTCATTTGTTAACCTAATAGAATTTTTTTTCACAAGACAGGATTATGCAATGACATTGAAGAGGTGCTGTTTTCTAATGCTTCTGTGTGCTCACAAAAAGTCATTCAATAAGTGATTTTAAAGGAATAAATATGTGAGTGTTTAAAAATAGATGTTTCTGTCTGGAGTAATTAAATGAAAATATATATTTCCTTCCATTAACAACATTAGCATTGAATATATGCTCTGAATGAGTCCGTACCTAAGATTAGAAATTATGAAACAAAATAAGAAGGCAATCTATCTTAATGAAAATAAAACAAAAAAAAAAAAAAAAGAAAGAAAACAGGCTTAGATGCCTGGCTTGTAATTTGTCTATTTGAGATCCTGGAAAACGTTCATGTCTCTTTCATTCATAAAAAAAAGAGTAGTACAGTACTTTAAAAATTGCAACTCAAAATAATTTCATCAAGCATTATATTATTTTTTTATTTTAAATTTCTGAATACTTTATTTTTGGCATAGTTGAATTTTTCAAACCATGCATATATAAAGTTGACACAGTTATTAATTATTATATAAATTAAATGGTCATAATAGTGTCGTTGATATAGAAATATTAGAAACCTACTTGCATCTCTACAAACATACCATCCTTCATTTAATTAGTTGAGTTTTTTGTGTGTCACTAATTAAGAAAGTCATTTCTGGGAAGCAATATGACACATAAGTCGGCTTGTGTTAAGAGCTGTGAATTAGGCTGTGCCCTAAGACACTGGTCATAATGTTTTGGAAATAGGAGAACATTTGAAGCTAATTAACACAACACAAAGGTAACATTTAATTCCATTAATGTCAGCCTGAACACTCTTTGACAGATGAGGATGGAGCATATATACAGGCTACAAAAATGAGAGTATCTGTCACTGCAATGAAATTGAAGTGGTCATGTTTTCAAATGCTTCTGTGTGCTTACAAAAAGTCATTCAATATATGATATAAAAATAAATATTTATAAACATTTTTCACTTTAAAATGTGATTATACTTTGAAAATTAACATCAAATATCAATAAATTATTTTTAAATAAAATTAAATATAAAGATCCCGGTTGTAGAAAGAGAAATTATCAACAAATGTTATAGTATGACTGCCCTACTTTTAATGTAAAATAATAAATTATTTCTCAAACTCCAAAACAGTAATGGTAAAAAAAAAAAATCAGTGTCTCCAATGATGACAGCCAGTATTTGCTCTGAAACTCCCCCTCCATCTCTGATCTACACATATGACTATCTGCCAATTTCAGGTTGGAAACCTTCATTCATACTAATAGATCTAAATCGTTTCATTAGACTTACAACTATTGACATATTTCCGTTGAACAAATTATGATTTCAAAACAACTAAGTTCTGGAAAGAGGTGTATGTAAGTAGAAGTCTTGAACAGGAAGCGTTTCTAACTCCCTGGAAGTCACATCTCTGACACATGGAATACTTCCTTTTTTTCTATTGCTTTATTTTAATATTTTTTACATTTTTATGTAATCATCCATCCTACAATTTATTGCATATATAAAAATAAAGCATCACTCTAGTTCTATTGAAGGAGAAACAGGAACAAGATCATTTTTATCAGTGGTCAAACATGGACTACAATCTTGTGTCTGTGCCAGATTTATTCATGATGACTACAAGCAATTCACCAGAAACAGTGCTTCCTACAACCTGCCATAACCATGAGACCTTGAAGTCTGTGGAACCTAACAATAACCTAACCTTTCTATTACAGATAATTTCCTGATCATCCTCCATCTCCACATAATCCTTGTTTATTTTATGACCAAGTGTTATTAATGTCAAACAGGCCATTGTTGTTAATTTGCTATGATGGCATTTGCATAGCAGGCACATCACCAGCTTTGGTCATACTTGCTTTAACATTCTACTACCATTAACAATAGGGTCAGGGCTGGAGAGGAGGCTCAGCAGGTAAGGTGATTGCCTGCAAAGCCTAATAACCTGGGTTTGATTCTCTTGTACCCATGTAAATCCATATGTACAAAGTGGCACATGCTTCTAAACTTCCTTTTCAGTGTCTAGAGGACCTGGTATGCTCATGTTCTCTCGTGCTCTCTCCATCCCCTCTCTTTCTGTCTCTCACTCCTTGCAAAGAAATCGGTACATAATAATTTATTAAAAGAACAATCTAGACATCATAGTGGGCAAAATGAGCTCTGAGACTGAGGATCTTACTTGTGAACTAGATGCTTAAGAACATATCTCATAATATAAACAGAAAACCCAAAAAATGAAACAAGAGGAACTATGAATATCTCAATGCAATAATACCGAACACACACAGACACACACACACACACACACACACACACACACACACACACACTCACACATTCACAAGTACTTAAAATAAAGATAACATAACTACTACTATAAAATGTATGAATCCTACAGTAATGGCCTCCATGAATTAGATAAAGTCTTAGGAAAGGAAATCAACAGGTTATGTATAAGTATGTTCAAAGAAATCAACGAAATTGAAGAAGAAAACAAACGACTAAAGGAATCCCAAAAGAACACAGAATCCACTGCAAAAAAATGAAGTTGGCACACGAAATGAGTAAACAGACAGAAGTACAGAAGAAACATCACAGGGAAATTAAAAACATAATAAGTCAAATTTAAAAATAAATTCTGTGTAAATTCTGAGGAATAGCATGGATCAAAGATAACAGAAAATATCTGAGCTTAAAAACATGGTGGAATTAGATAGTCAAACCAAAGGAAAGATAAATTAGTAAAAAGATACTAGCAACTTACATTCATAATACTACAATGAGGTCTATTCTAAGAATTGTCGGAATAGAAGGAGATTTTCAGTTTAAAAGAATAGTGATATATTTTCAATAAATAATTGAAGAAAATTCCCCAATATTATGAAAAGAAGATGCCAATACAGACACAATAGCAGTCAGAATACCAAGCAGAAAAGACCAAATGAGACCCTTGCTCCCTCATGTTGCAAATAAATGTCAAATATGCATGCCAAAAATATATTGAAACCAGAAAGAATAAAATACGCAATTACTTAAAATATCAAGTCTTTAAATATAGCAATATGGCAATCCTTTAAACTTGGGAGACAGATATAAGAATATAACTGTTGATTTGAGGCTACCCTGAGACTACATTCTGAAATCTAGGTCAGCCTGGGCTAGAGTAAGACCCTACTTCAAAAAAACAACAACAAATAATAATAATGAAATAAATAATAAGTGTTTATCCATCATCTATTATTTATTTATATTTCTACCAATCTTTCTATCCCTCTCTCTGTTTCTCTGCTTGTTAAGAAATTTTAAAAAAATTTAAAACTGGACAGATGCCTTAGCAGTTAAGGTACTCAATTAAAAAGCCTAATGACCCATGTTTGATTTATTAGTTTCCACAAAGTGGCACATGCATCTGGAGTTTCTTTGCAGTTACTGGAGGCCCTGACAAGCCCACTTTCTTTCTCTTTCTCTTTCACTTTCTTTCTTTCTTTTTTCTTTCTTTCTCTCTCTCACCTATCATCTATCTCTGCTTGCATATAAATAAATAATTTTTGAATAATAAAAATTACAATATTCAGGTGTTGTGGCTCACATCTTTAATCCCAGCAATGAAGAGGCAGAGGTAGGAGGATAACTATGAGTTTGAGGCCACCCTGAGACTACATAGTGAATTCCAGGTCAGCCTGGGCTAGAGGGAGACCATAGGTTTAAAAAAAAAAAAAAAAGATTAACAACAGATTTCTCAACAGAAAAAATAAAAGTCAGAAAGGATTAGAAGCATGTATTTCAGGTTTTTAAAAACAACAATTTCTACACCACAATACCCAGCAAGACTGTCTGTAAATTTTGAAGGATTTTTTTAAATGAACATGAAAAAAAGATAAAGGAATTCTAGGCCACTAAGCCACCTCTACAGAAAATACTTGAAAGACACACATACATGAGGCCATAAGAAAGCATAGACTGTGATAGGGAAATGTAGATGTTTAAGTAGTTAAGGTGCTTCTTGCAAAGTCTCACACCCTGTGTTTGATTTTGCAGTACCCTTATAATGCCAGATGTACAAGTGTTTCATGAATCTGGAATTTGTTTGCAGCAGCAAGAGGCCCTGGTGTACTGTTGTATTCCACTTTCTTGTTGCTGCAGAAAATAACCCAAACAAGATGCAAGGTGATGACTGGGTTTATTTTGCCTTATGGAATCAATGGCAAGCTTATCGCAGGAAAAATGATGGATTGAGCAGGGGGCGGACATCACCTCCATGACAGCACTGCATACATCGGCAGGAAGGTGTGTCAGGGGAAGGTGGGTAAGGGGAAGCTGGTTTATAACACCTATATGCCTGCCCCCCACAACAGGGCTCCAACAAGGTTTGAATATTCAAACTGACATTAGCTGGGGATCAAGGATTCAAATCACATTCATTTGTGGGGGACACCATGATATATATATATATATATATATATATATATATATATATATATATATATATATATATATATATATATATATATGTGTGTGTGTGTGTGTGTGTCTGTGTGTGTCTGTGTGTGTGTGTGGTGTGTGTGTATCCATTCTCTCTCTCCCTTTTCCCTTGCAAATAAATATAAAATATGTTATAGTAAAATAAAAATGAAAATGTTAAAAAAGGAATTGCTAAAAATGTGCAAAACATCTATTAAAGAAACATTTTTCAATGCTAGAGAAGAATAGAAAATCATGTTATAGAAAGTACAAAATCAACAAGTATGATGGGAATGAATACACACGTCTCAGTAATATCTCTGAATATAAATTGTCTCAATATTCCAATCAAAATATACCAACTATCTGTACAGATTAAAAGTCAGTATCTGTCTCTTTGTTGCCTACAAGACATAAACTTCATCATAAGATATAATTGATATCTTATGAAGAAAGTATGGTGAAAGATATTTTAAGCAAATGGGACTGTGAAATGAGCAGTTATTACTGTTTTAATATCTGTTAAGACAGATTTAAAATCAAGAGTAGTCAGGAAGAGGTCACATTTTACTGAATAAAGAAACATTGCAACAATAAGGAAACATTGGAACAACTCTCTCTCTCTCTCTCTATATATATATATATATATATATATGATAGATAGATAGATAGATAAATAGGTATTCAACAAACACAGGTGCACTCATTTTCATTACATAAGCATTATTTGATTTGAAGCCACAGATTAACCCCTACACAACAGTTGTGGAAGCCTTCAGGAACCTACTCTCACAAATGGACTGGTCATTCCAGCTAAAATAAAGAGAAGCTGCTGGATTAGGATTAAATGATGTCACAAAACAAAAGTAGCTCACATATATGTAAAGGAGATTTTGTGTAGATGCTGCATTATACACACTCTTCATTAGCATATGGAATGCTCTCTAAAGTAGATCATATAATAGGACATGAATCAAATCTGAACAAATACATGAAAATTGAATAAATTCCTTACATTCTTCCTAATCACAATGGAATGAGGCTATTAACAGTGAAGAAGACTCTAGAGCATATGCAAGTGCATAGAAATTAAGCAATATAAAATTGAATGATGAATGGGACATTGAAGAAACAAAAAAAATCCTAGAATAATATAATTTAACCGAACATGCCAAAAGCTATGGGATACAGTGGAGGCAGTCCTAAGAGGAAAGTTCACACCTTTAAGTGCTTATTTTAAGATTTAGAGAGATCTGAAACATATAAATAATGATACACCTTAAGACCCTGGAAAAAAGAATAACCCAAAACAAATACTAATCAGAACAAGGCGAGGATTAACAAAACAGAAGCCAAAAGACAAAGGAAAAGAAAGAGGGAGCAAGAGGGAAAAAATCAAAGACTTAATGAAACAAAAAGTTGGCTCTTTGAAAGGGCAAGCATCATCAAAAATGCCAAGAAAAATTAACCAAGACAAAGAGAAAGAAGGTATAGATTAATTGCATTAGAGGACAAAGTTAGTCCATGTAAAAGATATCATTGAAAATCGCTCAGTGGAGGGGATAAGAGTATTGATGTACAAAGTTTTAAATAGTATTTTGTTCAAGGAATTGATGGTAAGGAGGGTGGTAAATGGTTTTTGAAAGCTAAAGACTCATGAGTAAGCATACAGAAACCTATTTCTTTGTTAATTTAACATAACAATTATTGGAAAAGGTTCCTGAACAGAAGTACCATGTATAGTTGATAATCCTACTTCCAGAATAGGTTTTCATCAGGAAATCCCAGGGCAAAAGTAGAATACCCCCAGTGATCAGGGAGGCCCAGGAGGCTTCCTAGAAAATACAAGCTACTGCCACTGATCTTGGTTTTCCAGAATAGTAGATGGTAAGAACATCTTGCTTAAGACACCACATTCTTCCTGTGAAGAACTCTGAAGAATCTAGCTGGAATTGAGCTGGTATCTTCCTCCATGCTTGTTAGCTTTCATATGCAAGCTTCTGTGGAAGAAGTCATTGACTGTCTTGCATATCAGTGAATATGGTAAGCTTCACAAATGAGCAGCCAAGCAAGATCTGCCCACTGGTAAAATAGGACATGACTGGTATGTCAGTGACCAATTACTCTCTAGCTGGATTTGAGGCCCTGTCCATGGTAAGAAATCCATGCCTGGGCCTGAAAGACCCTAAGGAAGGAAGGCACCACTTGTCTTTGGCTGTATAAATATGTTCTAATCTCTAAATATTTACATATATTCTCAAAGATTAGTATTGCTTTGTCATTTGATCTAAGAATCGTCTTTTTTAGTTGGTCATGACTTGTGGGGAAACTCAAAACTCATCAAAGTCTGATAAATACAACAAAAGTTGGTGGAAACAGTTACCCAATTGTGATTGTATTTAACTTTTTGTTTCATGAATTTTGGAATGATTTCTGTATGTCATCATGCCTGACTCTATATGGTGATACTAAATATCTTTTGAGATATTGAGAAATAAAATATTAGTAAGAATTAAATTAGTCCATTTCTTCCCAACTTTTAAACCAAAAAAAGCATTGGATTGTACTTTAATGTTTAAATGTAGAAATATAAGTTGAAGATAAATTTATAAATACATAGGCAGCCCTCAATAGAATTTCTTATTTTTATTATGGTACTTCATTATTATATGTTTACTTTCAATTTTTTAAGTATATTTATATTCTACATCTCTACTTTACATTCCATCAAGGTGTAATGTAAACAGTATTATGGCCACAAGCTTCTACAGTGCATCTTTCTATATCAGGTAGATTCATAAATGGAACTTGCATCTACAAACATTTATTTATTTAAAAGGGCTAATGCAATTTATTTTGAAATTTGGCTTATGCAAATTTTATTTTAACATGTAATTTTTCACTTTTTTATTTTTATAGTTATAATGTCCTAAACCATTTAAATTAATATTCAAACCCTGATCCTCAGCCTTCATATTAGCTAATACTAAGGGTAGTGTCACACCATGCCAAGGAAGGTATTTTAAATAATCAGTTTTGCCTTTGTTAATACTTTTATATGTTAATTTTTATTGACCTTATTTAAGACATTACTTTTTCTTTTACTAGAAATAAAATTTAAAGAAATTTTGCATGACATAAAGTTACAATTAGCATGAAATATTTGTTTTTGAAGGCTGGATCTTTTGTGATTTATTTTGTAACTTGTAGTTTGCTAAATGAAACAATTCTATTTAAAATTACTGTGGAAATAATTTTAAATGAAATACAATCAAGTAAAAACTTTCTTAGTGAAAAATTCTGAGAGAACATGGCATCATAATTGAAATTGAGTGGGAGTGTTTTGTCTTGATTTTAAGCAATCATTTTAATTAATTTCCAAGGAGGTTATTATTTAGATAATTTACAAAAAATATTTGGTAATTTTAAATACTTTCTCCAGTATAACCATTAGGAAAGTACTAAGAATGCATTTTTATTTAGTTGATTGCATTATTACAAAGGCTGAATTATTTGAGTTAACATAACAAAGCTCCTGAATTAAAATGTGAAAACTGAGATGGATTTGAAAAGGTAATTTTAACACTTAAAACACAATGAGCTGAAATTTAACAAACAGTAAAGAAAAAAAAACTATTATTCCACTTTAATTTGTCATTCAATTAAAAACATTTTTTTTAAAAATAAATTATGCCAGACTGAGAAAATATTTATTTTCAAAACTTGTGGTGAATAAAATTAAGCTAGTCACAAACTCATTTTATCCGCATCAACTTAATGATGATTAAGGTAAATAAAGTTCAGTAGATCCAAAAAGTCAATTTTATATAGATTTCCTTGAAAAAAAAATTGACAACACAATGAACATCTTTTCTTTTTTATTCAGAGCATTTATGGTAGTTTTTAAAAGAAATGTTGCAATGAATATATTTTGTATCCCCCCATTTGTTTAAAATATAGTGAAACAGTAAAAGCTTACTGTAAAACTATCAAATATTTAAAGTAAATGCATGTTGTATAGATATATGAGACATGTAATACAAAAATATATTTTATATTATATAGCTAATAGACATTGTATAACATACCTAAAACAAAAATGTATGACATATAATATATATATATATATACATATGCATATATATATTACATTTAAACGCAGATAAGTATATAATATTAAGTACATATATGTTATAAAATATGCATCATGTGTTGTTTATATATCTATTAAATACTAAATAAATGTGAATAAGTGTTGTGTAATGCATAATAGCAAAACTTTTGTATTATTAATAAATTTATAATTAAATAATTTTAAGTTCTCTTATTTGAGGAAAGAATTCTTATGGTCTTTGAAAAACAGTGTAAGTTTGTTTTTTTAGAAATGAAACATTCAATCATTTTCATTTATGAATATCTGTGTATTAATACATGCACCTATATATGTATAGAAAGCTTTACACAAACATACTTTTATAAAGTGTTAGACTCAACATTTTTTCCTATCAAAATAGTCTACAGATAACTACTAAAGACTTTCTTCCCATTGGTTATAATCTCTTTGATATATAATCTTTTATGTGATTAAAGCATTGTTATATCTCTCACAAAAGGTAAATGTAATATTTCACCTTATAAGTTAATCTGATGTAAGGTTCCAAAGCCTGAAAATACTTTTAGTTCAATTCTTTCCTTTGACAGCAATCATAATAAGCTGCATTATAAAGAATTTTAATAGTAATGTGCATAAATAGCAAATTAAATTCAAAATATTATAATAGATACATTAAAACACTTTCAAGTTTAAATCATTTAAAAATATTATTCTTAACCTATTTAATCAAAGTATAATATTTACAGTTTATAGTCAATATATACATCTGATACACATAGAAGCCATCACTGGCATCTTTAGTGACCCCCAAATTGCAATGTGGTAAAACCTTTCTTCCCAACTGGCATTGCTGAGCATAGGATTCAGGGCTTAATGTGGGATGTGTATGTAATTAGGGGCTTGCATCCAAAAATGATGATAGCAATGTTGTCCCTATTTTGTCGTTTCTATTTGTGCTATGCATATTACTCTGCCCTGCACTTTCCACTTCTGGCATGAATCCCCCCCTCAAAGGCAGTTGACATGAATATGGGTCAAATATTTTAAAACATGAAATGAAATATATCTTGTGTCATTAGATATTATTTCATGAATTTGTTATAGTGATCAAAATTTCAATAGTATTAGTTATTAAGTATACTTTATATCTAACAATTAATTTGTACTCTATATTTTATTAAAGTTATATTATGTGATTTGTTATATATTTTGGTACCACTGAAACCTAAATTATATTTTGTACTTATACTAAAACTAAACTTGGCTTCTATTTTCATTTTAAATATAGCACATAGAAACATGTTTTTATACCAAATAAGATCGCCATCCTACTTGAAATGCCATGATCTCAGTGATACATTTCATTCAATTCTGTTATTTAAGGGGCTGTATATGAAAAAAAAAATTCCAAGCAACATTAGCTAAGGCATAGTATTATACAAAGCAATTACTAACTAAAAAAGAGGTAAATAAGGGTCTTCTGAAATTCATAGAAATTTTATGAAACAATACAAGTAGAAAACAAGTCATGTTTGTAAAATACCATATATTAAATATTAAATCTATTTGAAATTACCATAACAATATGAAACTTTCATTTTCTAAACCATGCAAAGTCAGCATAAAGCTTACAGGGAAAGTAACGGTGCATGAAGCAATTTGAAAGCAAAAAAAGGGATGTGTTTTCCATCATCTGACACAGAGAACTGACTCTCATGGTTAGAAGATAATTCTTAACTCATACATTTTATGCACATAAGTGAGGTCTAATTGCCAATTGATCTGAATTATGTTTTTTTTGAAAATGGACAGAAGAGTGTATTCTCTAGCAATTGGCAGAAATCCTCTCTTCAGTCTAACATAAGAATGACGACATTGCCTCAGTATCAAGACATAGAGCCACCGACAACTATAGTTGTTTCCAGACAAACATAAGGTTAAAATGGAAGCACACACATAAAACATCTTGAAAATATATTATGATATATATATATATCATTATATATGTTCAGTCTTACAAATGAAGTGTTGGAAATATAAAGGGCATAAGTAACATCATAGGCCAAGATATGGTAGAAACTGTCAAAAAGTAAAATTTCTCTTCTCCAGAATACATAATTTATTCAAATTTCAGCATGTATGCAAAAAAGTAAACCTTAGAAACATTGGAAAAGAGGAAAAAGTCAATATCTACATATTCTCCAAGGATTTGCAAAGTAAAGTAGCTACGTTTTCTTATTATAAATTTATGTCTGAATGTTGTTTAAAAGAAAAACAATGTCAACACACATACACATTTTAAAGATATCTAAGTGCACTAAAACTAGTTGAGTGTAACTTGACAATATGAAAATTTTAATTTCTTATAAAGTACTAAGTATCTGAAAATTGATACAGCTTGTCTAGAAAGCTGGTAACATCCACCAAAACTAAACCTAACTGTGGCCAAGAAAGTTTACTCCTATTTATAATATATATATATGAATGGAATTACACTAAAGTGTTATGAGTATACTGTTGTAAAAGTATAGTTAAACCATATAGTTATAGTTATATTATTGTAATATTAAAATTCACAAACAGCTATACCAGCATTAAAATTTCAAAGACTTCATGGCATATTCACTACATGGAATACTATAAAAGAAAAAAATGAACCAAATGTTGCCTCAAAAAAGATAAAAATAGTAAGCACATTAGGTGAATGCACATAACGTAAAATGATTTGTAAATATTTTCCATTCAAATACTACTTAATTCCAAGAAAACCAGCCTATGTTGTTTGGAAGTGAGATTGCTGGCCTCTGGACTTCAGTGTGTGGAAGGAAGTGGAGTGCAAGGTTGAGCTTTACGGATTGTGACAAGATTCAATTCATTCCTATCCTTAAACTATATACGATACATATTTCTCTGTTCATTAAATTATGTGCTCAAACTTTGTGTATTTCTAGCATAATTTACTTTATTTCAATGTTGGCTTGGTAAAACAAACTTATTTATTTCCTCAAATTCAATCGCAAATTGTGAAAGATAAAATATCATTCATTTTAAACTTTTTCAAAGTGGCTGGACAAGGTAGAAAAATGACCTTATTTAGGTGGACGTGTGTTCCTAGTACAGTCATTTGTACGAGTCAAGGATGAAGTTAAAGTTGGAAGTAGATGAAGGATATAAAGTAGTAAGGTTTTTATTTGATTTTCACTTTGAAAACAGACATCCTCATGCAGAACTTTAGATATTTGAAGTACTTGAGTGGTTGATGTACTTATAAAGGTTGATTTTTTTCCTCATATTTTCCAGGATTTAATTGAATGCATCTTAATTATTTCATCAGTATGTGCCTAACTTTACCCTCTCACAATATTTTGTCATGAATCATCCAGAAATAAAATTCAGACATAGTCTAAACATAGACATTTTTCTTATTAAGGGATCATTTGCTGTTATAAATCTAAGTGAGAAAAAGCTTGATTTAAAATTATTATAAGAGCAGATCTCGGTGCTTTTTAATTTGTTTTGGCAAAAAGTCTTACTAGATTTCATAAGCTAGAAGGATCATTCTGCCTCAACCTGCTAAGCAGTTGGAATGGACATGTGCAACCATCCTTAGCTTCAATGTCATTTATCAAGTATTTGCTTGTTATTTCTAGATCCACCTGTTTTCTTGTATGCTATTATTTAATTTAGCTTTGAGTGTGGATAAATTATAGTACATGTAGAAGTCTGTACTGCCCATTTTTCAGATGGCCAATAGTCCCATAGAGTAGGAATCAACAAGTATCACATAATCTAAATGTAAAACTGACTGTCTAGGAATTCAAAAACGTAATATTTTAGCACAAACTCTTTGGGCATGGAGTTGGACTTACTAGCATAGTGTGTTACTGCTTGCACTATTACAGTGAAATGCTTGTGGTAGCCTAATTTGAAGAAGAGTTCTCTTTTGTTGGACCTGCTGGAGATTCAAGGGCATGGTGGGTTGCAATAACAAGTGTATGCATGGGAAAAAAGCTCATGCAAATAACAGGAAAACAAGAGCAATAGGGTCGCCCATACTTCTTCTGGAAGCATATCCACAGTGACCTAAGGAAACATCTGCACTGAGATCTATTTCTAAGACAAGCTCCATGCTGTAGGCTGCACCCAAATCCCACTGGGGAAAAAAAAAACTATAATTTTGGAAGGTAGATATGTGTTTAAAATAGCAGATTTTCCCCTTTTATTTTTCATAACCCTGTTTTTTTTCCTTTGTGGACAATTTCATAGATGAGCATGGTGCATTTTGATCACATTCAGCCATTACTGTCTCACTTTTGACTCACTCCACTGACCCTCTTTTTCCTAATTTATTCCTTTCTATTTTCATATAATTTTTGATTTTTTATTGTGATTCATCAAGTTTAATTAGGTTTCCTGGCCTGAGCACGGTGGTAGGTAATTTACTGGACACTTACCAGAGTCCACCACTGAAGGAAATGACTCCTTCTCCCCCAGCAGCCAGTGATTGCCAACAGGCTCTTATGAGATGCACCCCAATCCCTGAGGAAATGTTGTGCCAGTTTTGTCCAGGGGAGCACAGCTGCTACGAATCCATGAGTGGATTGTCAGTGTCATGTACACAAGACAGCACTTCAGAGCATCCCTTCCCTTCCCATCTTCCTATCCTTCAATTCTCCCTCCTCTTCAAACATGTTTCCTGAGCTTTCATCGGGGAAGTTGTGATATATATTTCTCATTTATGGTTGAGCATTTACTAATCATTTATTCTCAACAATGTGATAAGATGTCATTCTACTCAAAAGTCACTGCCACCTGCTACATATATTCTGACCAAGACAGAGAGCATCACCAATGTAGTGGTTATTTACATTTGACAACAACATCATTTAGCTTATCACCCTAAAGATGAACATTCTAGCCAGTCCTGAACTCACATGCAGAGTAGTTGTCAAAACTAGTTAGAAATTGGGCGGTTAGCCCTTTAAGAATCATTCCCGTGTTGCAACAGTAGGCATATTTTACCTGACAAATTGGTAATTTCTAACATTCAGAGTAACACTGTAAACTAGCAGCTTTACATTTAACAAGGATCATGATCATTCCTTTGGTATTATTTAAGTTAATACATGAAGTATTTCATAAATGTGTTACATTTCATAAATGTGTTAAATATTCAAGTATATATATATATTTTCAAGACTCATTCCATTACTTAGTTTGAAGAGCTAATCTGCCTGAAGAAGCAGCAATTAGGAAGCTTTCATATTAAGAATATATTAAATAAATCAGACACAATGATGTAAACATCAATTACATGTTTATGTTTTTATTTGTTCTGCATAAATTAGAGATGTATACATAATCTCATCTTTAAAATCTAAAAGCATTTGATATTCAAAGCCTATTCAGATAATAAAACTGCTGATTCGCCGCCTTGATGCATTTATCCATTAACATTATATTCTTTCTTTAGCTTCATTACAACTTAGATTTGTGTTACTAATTTTAATGTTTTTCTTACTAACACTAATTTCCATAGATAAAATCATTCTTTGAATAAAAAGTAAGTTTTATTCTTTTTACTGTAGCAATCTTTATTTAAGTTTTCCAAGGGATACCTTTGGGTTCCTATAACCCAACGCTAATATTTACTTGAGCACTCCATCTTAGCATGGGGGCATAATTAGACAATTAAGGTATTATACCATCTCTCTTCAGTGGATGTTTCTGATGAACAAGGTAGATAGGAAAGCCTGTAGAGATGGTATAGTGTAAAGATATTTATTCAAAATGAAAATTTAGCTGATTCTCTTTTTTACAGTTTTATGCATTATAATCAGGATATGAGAGGTAGGTCTAAGTAATTCATATCTGAAGTGCATATTATAAGCATAAGGGAGAAAATATTAAAAGATTTCATAAATATGATTCCAGCGAGATAGCATTAGGGAGACATTGAAATAATTGCATAAATGCTGACATCTTTACTTTTGTTATAAGAGTACTTTAGCAGTTAATTCTGAACTAGTGAGAATTTTCTACCTTGCAACTAAATTCAGGAGATAGAAAATTAGTGTTCTAAATAAAATGTGGACAAACAACTACATAAAATAGGAAGTAAAGACAAGTGAAAAGAAGTGTATCTGAACCAAATCAACTGGATGGAGAAATTCAGACAGTGCTGTGTCTTCAGCATTATGTTTAATATGTACTCTGAGTCCAACCACTCTGCACATTTTAGCAATCAACAATTCTCAAAGTAGAAGTTGAAAACCAGTGCAAGTGTTGGATGAATATTTTCTCGTTTACTTCACTTGAGCATTGAATTGATTATTCTGCAAGAGATCATTGGAAGATGGAAATAGGTATGGGGAACATTTTTGAATGCTGAGGTTAAGATCAGATTATAAGATGATCTGCTCCTACTTCTACTAGCAATGGGGGATCATGGATCATTTTAGTCAAGAGTTAATTTGACTAGTTATACTTTTGAAAAGAGGCCTAGGGAGAATTGTAGCTTTGATTGAGGGTAAAAGATGAGAGATTAAAAATGTTCTTGTACATGAGTCATCATATATTCATGAATGTAAAATAAAATTTAAATGTCTAATGATTAAAACCAGTAAACTATGAATTAGAACCTAAAGTTATTACAAATACATTTCAACCAAATGTTGATCATGTTCAGTACAAGAACATTTTGTTTAATCAAGTGTTCTATTTGTTTATGATTTGGATATTTTTCTAAACTTATTTTCACTTCAATCTTATGAGCATTATAACATATGTGGAAAACATTGAATTTGTAATTATTCAACTGTTTTGAAATTGTTTTTAAAAGTAAGTTCTTTTGATAATAATATTGATCATAGAATATTTCTGTTATATCTAAATTCCCATTTCTTTTAACTTCTGAGTACTCCAACTTTGATAAGCATATATTTCACTTTTAATTTCTGTATATACCCTATAATAGAATAAGTGCTAACTTAATTGATTTTAGAAATAATTTTTACCAAGTTAATAAAAATATTTAAATATTTGAACAAAGTGATCACATAAAAGAACAACACTTCTTTTCCCTTCTGCAATTGACAAAGTATTGTGTGAACTCTTTTGATGACTAAATGTAGAAAATCATTTACAAAGTAGTAAAAAAGCAGTATAAATCATTTGTGAAGATAAGTTTAAGTTTAAATTGACAGATTTATATTTTAAGCAAGGTGCTTTTAAAATTTCTAGAATAATTTGGATAACCTGTTCAAAATATGTCATGAGACTTTCATGGGTAAAGAACTTTCCTGATTTCTCATTTCTCCTTCCACAGTGCATTCATGCCAGCCTTTGAAGTCAGAACCCAATTTCATGCAAAACAGAAAGTGTTTCGGTTTCATTCCTATCCATCATTTATCTATGAAGTCAACAATTTATTCCATTTTCCCGGATTTTGAATCAGTTGTATCTACCTTGAAACATCCTTTTGCTAGAGTAGTAAGAGTTATTTGAGTTGTCCAAAAATCTGACAGCAATTACCTTTTTGGGTTTCAACATTTTCTGTTATAATAACTTTTAATACTTCAGCATTTTTGTTTATAAGATAAAAAGTATGATAACTAAGTGTTCTACCAATAAGTTTTAGTCTTTGAAGATTAAAATATGCATGCTACGTATGATTTTTTTTTCTTAAAATAATTTGATACTTCCATCATCAAAATTTTGGTATTAGAAAAATAGATCAGTAAACATTTTACCTTTTATGATTCAGATTGGATAATATAAGATGCAAATAAGAGAATTATGGGAATTCTGTAAGAAGTCTGAATTGTTACATGCTATCACAATTTCGTGACAATTCATTTGCGTTTATGGGGGAATAATGTATTGTGTTAGTATGCTAAAATTTCAAATGAATGAAATGTGCATTCTTTTTCTATGAAAATGAGAGTAAAAGAAAGCAGAATAAATACGTGAAAAAAAAGTTCATATGTGGAAATGACACAGCCTGTTCCAGAGGACAAAAATACAAAAATCATGGTGGCTCATCCCTTTAACCGAGGATCACCATGAGCTTGAGGCCACCCTGAGACTACAGAGTGAATTCGAGGTCAGCCTGGGCTAGAGTAAGAGCATACCTCAAAAATAAAAAAAAAAGTAAAGAAACAAAGAAAGAAAGGGAAAAAAAAAAGGACAAGGAAATCCAAGGGTGATAGCATTGTGTTCTAGCATTTACACTTGAAAGGAAATTACCTAGGAAAATTTTGCTTAGATAACATATTTCCCTCCCCTGATTCCTGGACTTAACACAGGAAGGATATATCTGTGCCTATTTCTATTGGAGACAGAATCTATTGAATGGATTAGATTAGAGCACACAAGAAATGTTGTCTGTTCTAATTGTGCAGTTCCACATCAAAACATTAAATATAGGAACATGCTGTTATGGAGAAGGAAGCACAAAGAAGAAACAGGAAGTAGAGATGAAAGACATATTTCAAGGCTGAAGAGATGCCTCCGCAGTTAAGGCACATGCCTGCAAAAGCCTAAGGACCACAGTTGATTCCCCAGTACCCACAAAAGTCAGATGTCCAAAGTGGCACGTGTGTCTGGTGTCATTTGCAGTGGCTAGAGGCCCTGGCAACCCATTCTCTATCTTCATATCTCTCTCTGTCTCTCTGTCTCTGTCTCTCTCTCATAAATAAATTTTTAAAATTTTAAAAAAAAAACATACTACAAAAATTAACTCCTTTAGCAAAGTGGCAGGATACAAAATTAACACAGAAAAATTATTAGCCTTCCTGTATGCAAATGATGTGCACACAGAAAAAGCAATCAGAAAAAAAGTCCCATTTCCAATAGTCTCAAAAAAAAATCAAATACCGTGGAGTAACACTAACCAAGGATTTGAAAGACTTGTATAATGAAAATGTAAAAACACTGTAGAAGGAAATTGATGACATGAAAAGATGGAAAGATCTTCCATGCTCCTCGATAGGTAGAATTAATGTCGTGAAATGGCAATACTCCCAAAAGCAATATACAGATTCAGTGCCATGCCAACAAAAATACCAGCATCATTCTTTTTAGACATAGAAAAAATAATTTCCAAATTTATTTGGAAAGGCAAAAGGCCTCCGATATCCAAAGCTATACTTAAGTCAAAAAGCTCACCATGAGGTATCACCATACCCAATCTAAGGATATATTACAAAGCCATTGTAACAAAAACAGCATGGTACTGGTGTAAGAACAGACAGATAGACCAATGGAACAGAATAAAAGATCCTGCCCTAAGCTCAAGCAGCTACAGCTACTTGATATTTGATAAAGATGCCAACAATGTCAACTGGAGTAAAGATAGCATCTTCAACAAATGGTGCTGGACAAATTTGATAAACACTTGTAAAAAGATGAAAATAGACCCAGTCCTCTCACCCTGCACAAAAATCACTTCCAAATGAATCAAAGACCTCAACACAAGGCCTGAACCTCTGAAAATTATTTTTTTTTTAATTTTTAACATTTTATTGGCTTCAAATTACATATATTAACACAAGAATATGCTCAGTATCATAGATTCTTAGATAAAGCCATTGAGTCCATGATGACATCCCTTATATGGATTAGTTATTCTCCCTCCCATGACTCTTACATTCTTTCCACCCCCTCTTCTGCAGATTTCCCTGAGTCATAGTGGATGATTTTAAATTTTGCATAGTTATTAGGTTTTTAAGAGAGTGTACATTTGTGTTTTGGACAATTTTGGGCACCCTTGTTGCCTTTCTCTATTGTCCTTCCCCAGGTTATCTGCCTTGCTGTGGGAGTAGTTCTTTTGCTCATCATCCCACTTCCTTAGAGGTTGTGTCAACTCTAAATGGTGATTTTGAGGTGGATTGTCTCCTGCATGGGTTTCCCTAAACCTCATCAAATCAGCTCCCTTTGGTGGCGTTTGGTTGCCTCTGGTTCTAGTTGCTTTTGGAAAAATACAAACAGAGTCTCCAGTGAAGAGTAAGATTATTATTGATCAATTGAGACAAATATTGCTAGGTTGGTGAGAGTTTGGAGGGTATAGCCTATTCTGAGGATTTATGGTTTGTGAGGACTTCCCCACGTAGATGGGGTTCTTGGTCCCCATTCAAGATTGCCTTGGGTCCCCATACCAATCAGGGGTTCCCTGACTCTGAGAGGATCTCAAAGCCAATTAGCCAGCTATTAATTACCCACCTAGGTTGGGCACTACTCTTGCAAAGATGGGCACTTCTTGACTTGCTTGTCTGTGCCATATGGCAGTGTGTTCTGCACTCTCAGGCCATCGGTTGATGGAACTTAAGGATGCCCACTCCTCTCTCAGGATATCGTTGGTATGGTTCCCCTGTCAACTCATGAGACACCTTCTGGCATTACCCAGGCTGCCCTTCTGGGAGCTGATTTCTTTCTGGATTCAGCAGGGTCTCTCAGTGTTGTGTGATATCAGTCTGTGGAATCTTCAGCAATAGGGTCTTATCTTTTGCCGGAAGTGGGTATTCAAGGGCTGTGACAAAAGTTTGTCTTATTTTAGGGACCATGTGGGTCACTCTGATCATCAGCTCATTGTGGAAGGCAACTACTTACTGGGTCAGGGAGCCAAAGGTCAGCATCCTTTGTATTATAGGTAGGCTTCAATGGCTTTATCTAAGAACCTATGATACTGAGCATATTGTTGTGTTAATATATGTGATTTTAAGCCAATAAAATGTTAAAAACAAAAAAAAAAATTTGTTGTGAGTATGATACATGTTCATCTCATGTAAGTGCATGACTTGGTATGGTTGTGGTATTTCATGTGTTGGTCATCCCACAATCCACTTTCTTTTGAGGCTGAGTCTGTCTTCTTTCCCACTTTAATTGTCAGGTAAGATGGCCCATAAGTTTCAGGATTCTCCTGTCTGCATCTCCCTTCTCACTATAGGGATGCTGGGATGATAAGTGCTGAGGCTAAGTACCCAAGTTTCCATGTGTTTGGGGGAACAGGACTTGTGTACCCAGGCTTAAGCAGGTCATATGTACACTGAATCATCCCACAGTTCTGAATATTTTAATGTATATGTGAAACAATGTGTGAGGCCTGATATACTATCTGTGTTTAATGTTTACCACTTCAGTGAATAAAAATGTTACCCTTAAATGGGGCTTCCTAGTGATGAGTCATAGCCATGGTTAAATAACATTGTGTATAGTACAGTCAGGAGTTTATAATCTTTTTAGGATTGAATCTTGCATGATCCTATTTACTCACAGGGGATGTGAGTGCAGGCAAATCTTTATCATGAACTTTTCAAGTCTTGTTAATATAAATATTTTCTGTAGTATTTGTTACTGGACTTGCTAACTATAATTTTATGTTCATCTCATATATCATTGAAAATATTTTATGTACTTATTTGTGAGAAGAGAGAGAGGGTGCACCAGAGCCTTCAGATGCTGGTACCACTATCTGCCTTTACATGGGGACTAGGGAATCAAACCCAGGTCTTTAGGCTGTTTGCAGGCAAGGAACTTAACTGATGAGGCATCTCTTTAGCCCCCACCTATTATTTTAATGAAGTTTTCCAATGATACTGGTATTTTCTAACTAATGATACTATGATATTTGAAATGTAATTCATATGAATTATAACTAAAATAGCATAAATTTTTGTATAGATTGAATTAATTTTCTTTGAATAATTTTCTTTTATTAGCCAACTCTTATTTATTTGAAGAAATGAATTATATTCTGATCATAATTGAGGAGAAAATTCAAATAAGTCCAGTCCTTCAAATCACAGTAATAACTCAGTCACTTCTAGACATTATATTTGACGACTGAGTACTGTAATTTTTATACTGAATGACTAGTATTTTTGCAACAGAATATTATTTACTACTGTTGTCTTCTTCAAATCTTATAATTCAATATGTATATGCATACACTCACAAGCACAAACTTTGTAGTACAGAATATATGTAGCACTGACTACTTAATGACTGGGGAAGCTTTGTAGCAGGTGAATAATCACTTATATAAACTGACCTTAGTGGCTCCCATAAAACAGTCTAATTATTGCATTCTAAAAGTGACTGTAATTAATGTAATCTTTAAAGCCATAACATATTAATATTTCAGGTTGCAGATTTTTCTCTAACATTTGTTGCACAAGATGGTAGTTTAATAGGAATCTATGCTATAAGTCACTGTTAATCTTTCCACACTGAATGAACCTCTAAAGGGCCAGCTTTTAATAAATCGATGCTGCAGCATCATGAGTTTGAAATCAACTGAGGATAGAACTGAGCAAATAAACACACCACCAAACTAAAACAATCAGAAAAAAATACTGCTCTTAAAAATGAATGTCAGTGACTCAGGAAACTGAGCGTAAAAGGGGGCAGAAAGATTGTAAGAGTCATGGTGGGGAGAATATCCAGAGACATTTCCCCCCTACAGTAAAAATACATACAGGGGGAAGAAAGAAAAGAATGAAAAACTGGCTTCTTCTGGTGCAGTTCATACCCCCTAACCTATGAACAGATCCAGTATGTGCACTGAGGTAGGACCCCAGTGTGTAGGGGACAGAGAGGAGGAAAACCGGGCACACCCTCACAAGATTTGCTCAGACAATGTAAATACTTATTTATGATAAAGATATTAATTTTAAAAATAGATTTTATTATCTATTATATTTTCTTTGCATGTAATCTGAGCACTGCATAATGCTACTATTTGATAGTTTGACTTTACTTTTAAGTGCAAATGCTTATTCATTGTTTCAAATTAACAAAAAGCTGATATAAGTGCGTACAAAATTGTCAAGGAAATATGATTGATAAAGTGGATGTGATTTCTATTTATACATTTAACCATTCAGAATATGTAAGAATTTTCATTTTAGTTTAATGCATGCACACAACGTGTGCACACACACAAATAAACACACATACACACACACCTGTAGGTACACAGACACACACACACAAACATTACATTGCTCCTATAAAATTGTGGCAACAAAGATGTGCAGGGTTATAGTGGGTCAATAACTAAATAAAAAGATCTATACAGTGTTATTTTTATAGCAGAAGGTATCATAGCCATCGATGCCCCTTGTTCTTGAGTCACGGCTAAGCATGCTTAAAGGATTTGGAGCTCCAAGAACTGTTATGAAACTGTAGACCATAGTAAATATGTTATTAAAAAGTAAAGAACAGACTTCTTTCAACAACACTGCCCTTGGCCCTGGAAGATTCTTGAGAAACAAACTGCACTTGATCCCCTAAGACTGTATTTCTATTCCTCTTAGATTGTGCTTTGATTCTTCTTCCTTTTAAAAATAATATATTCTCAAACTGTTAATCATAACTCCAAAAGTTTTGTTTCCCTCAAACAGTCATTTTTTAAACAGAAATATCATGTTTATTCTGTTATTATTATGGATTTCTATCCAAAAATGTTAAAAAATGTAATGATTTTGAAGTATTTTATCATGAGCCTAATTTGGGATTCAACTTGATGTCCTCCTGCCTTAGCCATTTGAATGCTTGGATTACAGGAATATGACACTCCACGTGGATAATTTTAAACAGTTTAATATGTGTAAAAACAAAAAAATATATATTACAGTTAAAATTGTCCTTCTGAAAGAAAATGAAAAGTTAGGATGGATTTATCATTTGGGAAGTTTCTGCCTTATTCTTCACTATGCAAAATTTCTTGGATCACCAACAATTCAAAAAAACTAACACATTGACACATAGCAGAAGTGATAATGAATTTACAAAGTATTCAGAAATCATACTACGGAAAGCAATACATTTTTGTACAGAATGATACACTGTATTGGATAGAAGTACTTGCTACAATAAAAGAAAGATCTCATTTCTCCAAATAGCCAGTTTAACGTTTTAAATTAGTATAGAAACAATAAGTAAAATGTGGACAACAGCGAGTATAATTAGGGATTTGGAGGTGAAAAATGAAGATGCATTATCAATGGGGAACGACTCAAGGAGTTCCCACTCAATTCAGGAACAAGTCAGAGGTATACACTCTCACCACTTTTCTTTAACATAGTGCTTGAAGTTCTAGCCCAAGCGATAAGATAGGAGAAGGGCATAAAAGGGACACGATTTGGAAAAGGAGAAATTAAACTATTCCTCTTTCCTGATGACATGATCATTTATATATCAGATCCAAAGAATAATTTCAGTAACCTCTTGAATGTGATTAATGCCTTCAGCAATGTGGCAGGATATAAAATTAACACAAAAATCAGTAGCTTTCCTATAGGCAGAAGACAAGCAGATAGAAAAAGACATCAGAGGGACTGTCCCTTTTTATATAGCCTCAAAGAAAATCAAATACATTGGAATATCACTAACCAAGGTTGTAAAGGACTTATATAAGGAAAATATTGAGACACTAAAGAAGGAAATAGAGGAGGACGTCAGAAGATGGAAAGATATTACATGCTCATGGTTAGGGAGAATCCATATAGAAAAAGATCAATCCTGCCAAAAGAGATTTATAGATTCAATGCCATGCTGATAAAATCCCAACCTATTTTTTCACGGACATAGAAAAAAATAATCTTTTAATTTATTTGGAAGGGCAAAAGACCTCGGATAGCCAAAACTATTGTAAGTAAAAAATCCTACTCAGGAGGTACCACCATGCATGACTTCAAAACGTACTACAAAGCTATAGTAACCAAAACAGCATGATCCTGACATAAAAACAGACAGACAGAACAATGAAACAGAATTGAAGACCCAGCATTGAATGTAAGTAACTTCAGTTATTTGGTCATTGACAAGGGGCTAACAATGTACACTGGGCCAAAGATAGCATCTTCAACAAATGGTGCTGGATGAGTTGGATAAACATGTGTAAAGAAATTAAAATAGACCCACTCCTTTCACCGTGCACAAAAATCAACTCCAAATGGATCAAAGACCTAAATGTAAATCCTGTAACCCTGAACACCCTGGAAGAAAAAATAGGAGGAACTCTACATGAAATAGGAGTAGGAAAAATTTCCTGAGCAAAACTCCAGCAGCCCCGGAAATGCAACAATCACTTAGCCAATGGGACCCGATCAGGCTCAAAAGCTTCTGTACAGACAAACAAACCATACTCAGAGCCAATAGACCTCCATCAAACTGGGAGATGATTTTTACCAGCTATAACTCAGACAGAGGTCTAATCTCCAGATCTTACAGAGAACTCAAAAAAATACATAATAAAATCTCAAATAGCCCCCTCACAAAATGGGGCACTGATCTCAACAGAGAATTCACAGAGGAGGAAACACAAATGGCCTTGTCCCATCTAAGAAAGTGCTCAGCATCCTTAACCATCAGGGAAATGCAAATCAAAACCACAATGAGGTACCACCATACTCAGGTCAGAATGGCAATCATACAGAAAACAACAACAATCATTGCTGGCGAGGATGCGGGGAAAAAGGAACCCTCAATCACTGCTGCTGGAATTGCAAACTTGTTCACCCACTATGGAAAGCAATGTGGAGACACCTAGACAGAATGTACATAGAATTACCAATGGACCCAGTTATCCCTCTACAAGGCATCTACCCGCAAGACGTCACATCTTGATGCAGAAACTTTTGTACAACTATATTTATAGCAACTCAATTCATAATAGCCAAGAATTGGAATCAACCCAAATGCCCATCCATGGAGGAATGGACAGTGAAACAGTGGTATATTTACACGATGGAATTCTACACAGCTGAAAGGAAAAATGACATATCAAAATTTAGGAAAAAATAGTCTGACTTAGAGCAGATATTACTAAGAAAACACTCAACAGATCAGAGAATCAAAAGCCACATATTCTCTCTCCCTCATATGTGGTTCTTAACCAGGCTAAATGCCAACTCTTTACAGACTAGTAGAAAGAATTGAGAAATTTTGAATGAGGGGTAAGGGATTGGGGAGGGGAATGGCTTAAGCATGAGGCTAAGCCAAATTAGGTTCAAAAACATAAAATCCTCACGAGCATACTGTAACCTATTGAACAAGTAGTGGGCGTCGACAGGCAAGAGGGACCATGAGTGGTAGGGGAGAGAGTCTAAGACTGTGAATAATTGATCAGTCTGAAAACCCCTGGTCCCAGTCCCCAGTTCCTTCCCTCACTGAGCTGTTGACCAAAGTGACCCATCAGGTTTCAAAAACAAGACAGAATTCTGTCAAAGCCCTTGAATGCCCTCCCCAGGCCTGAGACCAAACCCTATTGCTGAAGAAACCACAGAATGCCATCAATCAGCATCGAGAGACCTTTCAAGGTTTGGAATGGTAACCAGGCTCCAGGTGGTAATTAGTGTATTGCTGGAAGACACTGCACAAGCTGCCAGGGGAAGCTGATCAGCGACAGCTGGAGTAAACAGAGACCACTGGCATGAAACACAGTCTATAGCCATGAACAATCTGACCATACCTGCTACTGGTAGAGAACAGTGGACCAAGAAAGGAGCACTCCTGCAATGGAGGAGCTCTGGCTTGGGTGAGACAATCAACTGCTTTTAAATTCGGCCAAATATTCCACTTAGGGAGGGGGAGCCCTTAACTGGAACTGGGGATTCAGGGAAAAATGCACCAGATCCCAACTCTTGGGCTCACAAGTAAAGATGTACTATGGGAGCGATGACGGGGAGGCTACTAAAAATAGAATCTTGGTAATCCAGATTTGTGTATATTTGTTAACCTAGACTGATCTCACTCTCCAATGGAGAATGTGTTTGTATTTTTCAGGATGCAGCCAGAGCTGTGGCCCATCCAATACTACCATCTGACCGTAGGCAGATAGCTGAGATCCTGGCAAGAGATGAGCCACCAGAGCCTATATTTGAGGATCCATATGGAATCCCACAGAGAATGATGAGATGAACAAGAGACCCCCAGCCACAGCCATTCAATCAACACAGGATAAGCCAGGGTGTCAGAAACTAACAACTTTTGACACAAAGCCCCCTAAGCTCAAAACATTAAAGCAGCCTTAATAGTCATCCACCATGACTCAGGGAACTGAGCAGAAGAGGGGGCGGAAAGATTGTGAGAGCTGTGGTGGGGGAGACTATCCAGAGGCATGACACCCCTCAGTAACAATACACTTGGGTCAGGAGAACCAGGCTGAGTTCTAGGCTATCCATGGTCCCCTGCCATAAGGACTGATCCAGATGACCCATGGATGAGGATATCCAGTTGATTGGGGATGGGGAGGGGATGCATTTGGGAATTTGGGATAACAACTCATTGTTTGCCCACTAAATAATGTAACTCATTATAGACAATAAATATATATTTAAAAAATGTGAAAAAATCAATAAAAAAGCAATAAAGTATATAATTAAAATCAAAGATACTAATTTGTCAAGGAATCTTGTATGATAAGACTAAACTAGTGGCACCGGCAAAGGATACTAATTTGTTTCTTTATAAGATACTTAAAATAATTAAAATTAATATGATTTGTATTAATTTATGGTGAAAATGCAGCAACTGGAATACCAGTGTAGTGTCAGTGAATTGCTGTACTTGCTATGATTGTGAATTTTCATCATACACATATAGAAAATGCACAGTAGGTTAAAATTCTTCCAACACCAACTCCTGGAATATGTGTAAGAGTCATGTTCAGAATATATATAACCTAAGCAGTATCTAAGTGGAAATTAAAAATATAACAGCCAGTTTTATCTTATGTGGTCAAATGATTGTAGGTCCGATGAACTCTGCTGTTATTGCTACCTGTGATGAGGCCCAACTACTATGGGCAAAGCATACTCATTCTGAACCAGCTCTTACTCAATCTTTGGTTCTTGATAGGTGTATTCTCCTGATTATCAAGTTGTTGCTCCTCACCCATGTGGCTGAATCATATTGATCTGGAACTTCCAAATTTCTTCAGTTAATTAAAAACATTTTAAAAATTAAAATAGAATATAACAAAGAGAGATCATATTTTGATTATCCCAGCACTAGGGAGGCTGATCAGTAATGTTGCCACAATGTGAAACTGATTTTGCTACATAGTAAGTTCCAGCTCAGCCTTTTAAAAAAAAACAACATTTTTATTGGTACACAATTATATACATTAACATAACAAGATACTCAGCATCATAAGTTACTAGAGAAAACCCTGTAAACCAGGATGACACACTCTTTATGCATTTGATATTCTCCTCCACCATGGCTTTTACATTTTTTCCACCACCTCTTCTGCAAATTTCCCTTAGTGATGGGGGGTAAATTTAAAGTTTACATATGGACATTCTCATCCACCATGGCTCTTACAATCTTTCCTCTGTTCTTATGCAAGGCAATGAAATAATCTTCTTACTTAAAGAAATATATATCAAACAAATAAACATCAAAAGGAAATTTAAGAAAGTCACTTTATACATTAAAATGATCCTTACAAAACTATGAAACAATGAAAATATTCATATATAATTATAGTATATTATATATACTATAAATATATATATATATATATTACTGAATTGTGAAATTATTATTCATGTAAATTATAAAAATAAATATATCTATAATACAGTTAATTATGGGCATTTCCTCATTTTATGTGAATACTGTAAGTAGTGCCTAAAATATTTCCATTCCATATATGTGGAATAAAGGCATTGCTCATTATTAGATAAATAATTATATTAAAGGGAATGTGTGCTATATTTAGAAAGGTTCAAGACACTGCCACTATTATGTCAAATCTTTGAAATATATTATAATGTTGCATGAAGTCACACTAAAATCACAGTAAACTTATGTCAAGACAATAACTTCCTTATTGTTGAGGTCATAGGGACCACTGTGCATCTGTTTCAGGTTGTGTTGAAACTGTTGGTGTCTCTCTCACTGGCTTATCTTGTGTTGACTGATTGGCTGTGGTTATAGGACTCTTGCTTATCCTACCACTTTCTGTGGGGTTCCATTTGGATCCTTCACAGTAGGTCTGAGTGGCTCATCTCTTGCCTGGATGTCAGCCATTGGCCTGTGGCTCTTTGGTAGGGTTGGAAAGACCACAGCTCTCTTGTTGCCTTTTGAAAAATACAAACAGAATCTACATTGGAGAGTGTGATCTGTATAGATTAACACATTTCTAAATTGGCTAGATTCTATTGTGAGTAGCCTCTTAGTAAATCACTAGTAAAGTAAATTTCTCTTTGGAGGCCAAAGATTTTGGTTCCCAGTGTATTTTGCTGAGTCCCCAATTCCAGTCTGAGGCTTCCTATCACTGAGTGGATTACTTGACCAAATTAAAAGCTGTTGATTGCCTCCCCTGGGCTTTGGAGCCACCATTATACAAGTATCCTTATCTTGGTTCACTCTTCTCTCCCAGAAGGAAGTGTGTTCAGTCTACTCATGGAGGCAGACTGTGTTTCATATCAGTGGTCTCTTTTTAATCCACCTATCATTGACCAGTTTCCCCTGGAAGCTTATATATTGCCTTATAGCTCTGCACTAATTACTATCTGGGGGCTGGTTACCATTCTGGACCTCGAAGGGTCTCTTGGTGCTGATACATGGCTGTCTATGGTTTCTTCCACAACAGGATCTTACCTCAGGCCTGGGGTGGGTATTCAACAACTTTGGCAGAATTCTGTCTTGTTTTTGGGACCTCATGGGTCACTTTGGTCAACAGCTCAGTGAGGGAATGAGCCAGTGACTAGGGCCAGCAGTTGAAGGACTGATCAAATTTTCATGGACTTAGACTCTCTCCACTTCTATTCACGGCCCTTCTTGCCAGATGATGCACACTGCTTGCTCTATAGGTTACAGCATGCAAGTGAGAATTTTATGATTTTTGAATCATTTTTGTTTAGCTTCATGGTTAAGTTGTCCCCTTCCCCCCACCCCATTCCTTACCACTCCTTCATAAACTGTCACTTCTCCAGACTTGTTTGCATGGAGTTTATGGTAAACCAGCTTAGGAACTGCATAAGAGGAAGAATATGTAGTGTTTGACTCTCTGTTCTTTTGATAGTTTGCTTAGTAAGATCTACTCCAAGTCAGACCATTTTTCTCTAAATTTTTATGTCATTTTTTCCTTTCAGCTGAGTAAAATTTCATCATGTAAATGTCCCACACTTTTTTGTTATCCATTCCTCCATGAATGGGCATTTGGGTTGATTCTGATTCTTGGATATTCTGAATTGAGCTGCTATAAACATAGTGGTGCAAATGTCTCTGTGATATGGTATGACATCTTGCAGGTAGATGCCTAGTAGAGGGATAGCTGTGTCCATTGGTAGCTCTATGTCCATTATGTTCAGGCATCTCCATGGTGCTTTCCATAGTGATTAAACTAGTTTGCAATCTCACCAGCAGTGAATGAAGGTTCATTTTCCCCCTGAATCCTCACCAGCAACTATTGTTATTGGTTTTCTTTATGATTGCCATTCTGTTGGGAGTGAGTTGAAATCTAATTTTAGTTTTGTTTAGCATTTCCCTGATGCTTAAGGACGCTGGCCATTTTCTTAAGTGAGTAAAGGCCATTTGTTTTCCTCCTCTGTTAATTCTGTTGAGGTCAGCATCCTATACTCAGAGCCAATAGACCCCTATCAAACTGGGAGATGATTTTTGCCAGGTATAACTCCAATCGGGCCCTAAATTCCAGAACTTACAGAGGAGTTAAAAAATAAACAATAAAATATCGAAATGCCCCCTATACCCTTTATTTCAATATTGATTTTTTAAACATTTCAACTATTTACACTATGTCTGGATATATTCTTTATGAATGTCATTACAACTTAAGACCATTTTAAATTATAATATGTATTCATTTATATGTAGCAAGTCATATATAATTTCTCTAGAGTAAAATGTGAATTACTATATTATGACTATTTTTCTTATTTATAGTTTTAATATATTAAGTCAAAAAATAAGACAATTTGCACAAGGACCAATAAAAATATTAAATATTAAGATCTATAACTACTCACAAAATATATTTGATAGTTTTTACTAAAATCCAAATATAGACTAATTCTGTGATTAAATAACTTAGTCTCCTCTGAATGCATTTTTAAAGGATGGGAAATAGTTAAAACGCTGCAGAAATAAAATCAGGTACCAAACCCTGTGTGATATAAGAACCTATTCATATTGCAATCACTAATTGGAAAAGCTACTCTATAGAATATAAGTAGTTATAATCAGATCATTATCTATTTGGAACAAGGTAACAAGAGCATGGAATATTTTAGAAATGCTCTGCTGAAGTTTCTGTGTCTTCATGGAGACATGAGCTAGTAAATGTATTTATCAAAATTGATCAAATTATATAGCTGACATTTGTTCATTTTCATTTGATAATGTATCTTTGTAATGTGTTCAAATACAAACAACACTGGAAAATCTTAAACAGAGAAATCATTTTTCTTCATGTATCATAGACTGAAACATGAAATATATTTCATGCTGAACAAAAGTATTTTCACATAATGACTTGGAAAAGACACGAGGATTGGGGCACATATAAATAAGGCACTGGCACTACTATATTAAAAGATAAATAAATAATGACTATTCACATAAATGTCATTTTACCATTTCTGGGGCTTTGCACACACAAACACATCTAATGTACAAGTATAATTTATTACAACAATAATATGAAAGGCAAAAGTGCCAATTGTACTTAAATTTTTATAGGAATCTTTTTCTGGGGATATAATAAAAGAACAAAAATTATGTAGAATGTAGCAATTGGATATGCTTTCCTGTAATCTCTGAGATAACTTATAAAGACAATTAAGTAAAAAGACAATGATAAAATCCTGTAGAACAAGGCAGTTCAAATATGTACAAGGTTTTCCCAAACTATAACCTTGTGCCTAGGCTTTCAGTACCAGGCATCAATTTCCTCCCACGGAACAGGTCTCAATTCCACTCAGGGAGAAGTTCTTTATGACCATTGCACCTGTGGGCACATCTTCTCTGGCTGACTGATTATGTAACTTGTTGGGTCCACTCCTAGGTTATCTGCTGTTGATTTTTCTCATCTAGAAGCCTTCATAGTACTTCCCAGACAGTGGGGGGTTGGGGGAGTAACTTCTAGTTCAATTTCTAACTTAGAGCTCTCTGGAGACATTGTAAATTATACAAGCAAATTATATAACTTCCAGAGATTTCAGTGCATGTGATGAAAATGTAATATAAAGGTATGAAAAATAAAGAAATCTTTTATGTGTGTGTATTACCATCTAAAACATGCCAAGATAATAGCCCAAAACAGCTGAAATATTAATGAAATAAAGGTTATATCCTTATAATGGAATAATGCATAGCTTGAATACTACAGAGTAATTTCATGACATATCTTTAAACACAGCAATCACACACATAACTCTGCCTTCAATAAAATTAAAAATCAATAATTAATAACAAAATTCAAAACAGTAAATATGGAATTGTAATTATTTGAGGGATCATCAGGAAATTTTCTGGAGCCCTGAATATATTTTATGTTGTAATTTCCATGGTGATGAAAAGGTACAATGCTTGTGAATATGTTTGAACTCACTTCTTAAAAGTGTGAAGTTACTGTGGTATTTAGTTATTTGATATATCATTTGGACATAGAATTATATCAGTACTTGCCATCAATAATGTTTAAAACAACTTATACAATGTAAGAGTTGGAAATAAATTAGTGATAACAGACCCATTACAAAGCAACACTGAGAATGAAGTTGATACCATTAGCATTAAATCTCAATCTAAGTACACTGTGGGGTCCTATGGTGTTAATCTTAGCTTAATCGACATTATTATTACATACAAATAAATACACACAGCAAGTTCTCTCCTTATGATGGCACAACTTATAACTATTTAGTTTTGAAGTTGTGGAAATATGAAACATACTCATTAAAAAAGAATGCATGATATTTTGAAATTTCTTTCTTTTCCTCTAATGTTATGAGCTATAATATTTTCTCATCAGAGTACTGTATATTCCAGGAAGCCAGAAGTTTATAAGGTAAACAGTTGCTATTTTAGATATTACTGCATTAACAATATTTTGAGTGGTTGATGTATTTAATGTATATATACACACATATATATGCATATATATCATATATCATTCAATACTTTATTATACCATTGGCTCTGTTTGATAATTTAGCCTAGGTGTACATAATTTTAAGTATGTTATGCTATCCTTTATTTTGAATTATTTTTAAGATGTATTATTGATCTAATAATTGGCCATTCATGGTACTAGGTTTTATTAAAGCATTTCCAACATTTTTGCTGATTCTCTTTTTTAAACTTACTTATTGTTAATGATTAGATACATTTTATGAGCAAGTCTTGTGATTGTAACCCCAATTTCCCTCCTCCATGTCCCCAACCGGCTGGGGGTCATCCTCAATGAGTTTCCTGGACCAGACCATGAGATAGGGGGTTATGAACTGTATAAGAAGTAACCATTTTTTTCCTTTGTGAGTTCTTGTTTAGGGGCCAATGTCTTTGGATATTCTCCCACCCCATAACTATTAGAATCTTTCTGCTCCCTCTTCTGCTCAGTCCCTCTCTCTTCTTTCCTCCTCCCACTATTCTCTTTGTATCTCCTTCACACCTGGAATTCTCATCTAGGCTTTTGAGACACTTGTGTTTAATTGCTCCCCCACCCTTATTCAACACATTTTCCCTCTCATGATTCCATGACTAGTTTCATAGTCTCAACCCACACTCACATCCACATATATGTATCATACAAGTATTCAAAGCTAGGCTCTATAAAAATAGCATGCATGATTGATGATATTTTCAGGATCCCATGAGAATAGTGAGCCTCTGTACCCACTAAATGCATTGTTCAGTATGTCATTGCAGCCCGATTGGTGTTAATACAGAACAAATAAAAAGGAAATGTGTATTGAAAAGTGTATGCACAATGAATCAGGATGCAAGAGACT